>WYDI02027656.1:5395-25534 GCA_009867235.2 Psittacus erithacus | reverse complement strand
AGGGAAGAGCTTCTGCCTAAGAGCTCATCTCAGTCTCCCCTCTGGCAGGTTAAAGCCATTCCCCTTGTGCTGTCCCTGCAGGCCCTTGTCCAAAGCCCCTCTCCAGGTTTCCTGCAGCCCCTTTAGGCACTGGAGCTGCTCTAAGGCCTCCCCCTAAGGAGCCTTCTCTTCTCCAGATTGAACCTGCCCAGCTCTCTCAGCCTGGCTCCAGAGCAGAGCTGCTCCAGCCTTTGTGCATCTTTGTGGCCCTCCTATATATGCTATAAAGATTGTGCTAATTTGCTTGAACAGAAACATACCACAGCATATGAATGGACAACACGCTTTTATGCAGTGTGGCAGAAGCAACAGCATTTACTCATAGTACATATCTTTTCCTAGAAGACAGGGATCACAACATAGGGAGTAGACAAAGGCATGAAGATCTGTAACAGCTATTGGTATAAATCTGCTGAACCAGAATATTGTCGGTTTCCTCCATCTTCCTCTCATCTCTTCCTCCCATAGCTGTAGGATCCCCCAAATCTGGAGTGTGCTGTCCAAGTGAACCTTTGCAATGTGATTTCTCTGCCCTTGTAGATTAATACAGAGCTGCTTTGGTTATTGCAATGGGAATGATGTGCCCCATAGCCTGTCTGACTTCCTGGTTATCCCTTCTCCTATCCTCTATGGGTTATTTGTAGAAGAGGAAGTCTTCAAGATACCCCAAAACTCATGCCTGCATTCATTTAACTATTAAAAGAACCCAGGTAACGTTTGATTGTTGGGGGTTTTTAAGTATTTTCACATGCTTTTGATGAAGGCAAGGCAGGAATACAGAGCTAGTACCATAGGAAAAAGTCCCAGCGAAGGGAAAGGACTGGAGGCAATGCTAATACAGCTGCACAAAGCAACCATGTTAGTCAAATGCTGATTTTGGGGTATTCCTATTAATTCCATCAACCACAGACAGGACACTTCTATCAGCTGTAAGCTGCGTGGAGCTGGGTCAATGCAGATGTCCTGGGATAGGCTGCCTGTTCTCCTGGTGGAAGATACTGCAGAACACATCAGCAAATGGCAAATGCTCGTTTGCAGGAATTTTGGGAGTTATTTTCACAATTTCCTTTGGATCTTCTGTTGCTTTTATGCAGAAAAAATAAAGTTACAGGTTTCATTCAAAATCAATAAATATTTGGGCACAGAATTACCGGGTTCTGCAAGGAACTCTGTGGAGATTTTAAAACCGAGCTCTAGGTTGCTTGTTTGTCTCGTGGTGGTGTTTGTTTTCCGAAGAAACCCTCTTTGTGCAGCACTACAAAGCCCCCAGCGTTATTTTTTACAGGTCTCCGTGGTTTGTTCCCTTCTTTCTCATTTTCTTTGGTTTTTTGTGAGAGAACTGTTTGAAAATTTGGCCAGTGTGAAAAAAATCAAAAACCATCACAGGAGCCCCGTCTGGCATGAAAGTTACTTTTGCTGGCAAAATCAAACCCAGATGCGATGACAGCAACATACCCTTGCCTGTGCAGAAGAGAAGCAGCCTCAGCCCAGCAGGAGAGCTGAAGGTAGGGATGGGAGGCTGGCCCATTACCACTTCTATGGCACAGCAGGTTTCCCACATCTCCATCGCTTTTTGATGAGTGGTGTAAATAGTGGAGCCACTTTTCCCTATGAAAATGTTCTGTGTTTTTGCAAGTTGCTCTCCTGCCTCCCTCAGCCTCCCCCCTGGGGCTCTCTTCTTGCATCCATCACATCCTTCCACTGCTCAGCCTGCCTGTATTTCTCTCCCTGGGAGCTGAAAGAGGGGCTGGAGGTGAGTTTGCCCATCTGCTTCCTTCCACATCGTACCCAGAGAGCACAAATAAGTGTCCACTCAGCCACTAGGCTGCAGAGGGATTTGCACCAGAGCACAGCAGAGGGGCAGGGTCCCCTCCCTCGGTTGCTGCTCACACACTGGGGCTGCAGCCCAGCACAAGGTGGGGTTCTGGGCTGAAGCACACACTGAAGCCGGGTCATGGGGAGCTTCTCACTGACCAACACCCCAAAGTCCCCCTCAGTGCTGCTCCATCCAGTCTCCACCAAGCATCCTGGCCCCTGCTGCTGTTTGCCTGAGCACTTCTCATCTGCTCCAGTCAAACGCTTAAAATAACCGAGCCATGCGCGGCTGCGGCTGCTCAGGGATGCGTGGAGGGGGTAAGCACATGCGGGTACCTCAAACACGGAGGCAAATTTGGTGTTCGAGGAAAGTGTGAGACTGTGGGAAGCGTCTGGACCCATTGAGGCTCCACTGTGACTGGCGGCGAATCGCTATGTGCCAGCCTGGCAGCCAGCTGCCACCATCCTTATGGCTCTGCCTACATGCATCCCCTCTGCAGTGATTTCTAAATGTGCAATATCAACATTGCAGTAGCATAGGATTTTTGCATGTAATTATCCTAAGGTTTATTTGAATAAAAAGATGGTGGGGGGGAGGAAGAGCCCATCTCTATCTTGCAGATCATGCAAAGTCTAGCAGCTCCGCTAGCAGAGCTTGGAGATGCCGATAGACAGTGAAGAGCACAGACACACAGCCATATCTCTATTTGCTTTGAAGCGTGCTGCTGAAACATGTTGCCATTGAGATTCCTAAGCCCCACATTTTAAAATATTCATTGCCACAGCCCAGATTCTCTCTCGAGGAGCAGAAATCCGGGCAGAGACGAGAATCTATCTGGCATCCCCTTGTGGCTTTGCTTCTCCCTGCTGCAACAGGAGAGCAAGTCACAAAACCGGAGGACACGCCAGATCTTCATGGATCATAGCCAGATCTCATGGCAGGGAAAAGGGTGTCCTCCCATAGTTATCTCTTCAATATCTGTAACAAAGAGTTCTGGGATAAGGAACTGGTGATGATGAATCCATAATAAGAGAACCATAAGCAGTATCCATGCACTTATTAAGAAGGGCAACCAGGAGCAATAGCCAGGCACTGTGGATAGACTCTTAGCAATACCCTCCAAGACCCTTGGGCACCCTTAGAGATGTCTGAGCTGGATGAGTTCTGCCCAGGGCAGGATGGACACACAGGCACAACCATCAGACCCACTCTTCCTGTGTTTGGGTGTCTTACTCCCATCCCCTGCATACTCTGCTTGCCATTCAGGACCTTGTTCACTGCCTCTGCTTGCGGCTGCTACCCAGAGATGTCACAAAAGTAAAAATACACTCTTTCATGACCTGCAACAGTTCCAGTCAAGTAATCGCCCTGAGATTTCCCTAAGGTCTTGGTCACAAAGACCACATTTTGGAAGGACTCAGTGTGTGGAACATGGCCCCAGAGCGACCACAGCTGCTTCAAAATAACTCTGTCTGGGGGCTGGGGTCGTGTTTCAAAGAGTCCAGGCTCCCTGCTGGGCATACAGGGACCAATTCAGCAGCAGCCCCATGAAAAGGCTGAGATTAGGAGATGCCCCAAGGGTTCAGACTGCATCTCCAGATTGTGAAGTGCAGATGTTCTTCCTGCACGCAGTCCTCCCAGCGCGCTGCAGACCAAACCCATCATTTCTGTGGGTCAAATCTCATTAAGGAAGGCCGGGTGCTTCTAAGACATTTACCATTTGTCTCTGGTTATTGTCCTGGTGATTTACATAATGGATTAGTACAGATTAGCCCAGCATTTGGAGAGTCACTGGGTTGCTTTGCATGCACCATAGGCAAAGGATTCAGGCTGTAAATGGGATGATCTAATAACAAGCATAATTGCTGTTTTATAGACTGTAAGTACTGCCATGTCAGTCGCTCATCTAACTCTACAGTGAGGCCATTGTACAAATATAAATCCTCCCATCACCAAAGAGCTCTTCAGAGGCTCCTCCGTGCAACAGCTACAGCGAGTGTCCTCACACTGGTTTTGATGCATGTGGGAAGCTGAATACCTGTGTTAGGAGCCACCAGCAGCAAATTAGTTGATCCAGTCCTTTAAAGCTGCTATGCTAAGCATCAGAAGATACAGAGCTCCTTTGGTGCAAACATTTCTGCTCAACCCAGACATGCTGCAAAGGGGGAAACTGAGGCAGGAGTATAGGAGGATCCTTTGAAAGCGGAGTGTGGGGTTAAGGGTGGTTTTCCTCATTGTACCCCAATCTTAGTGCTTTTCTCTCCGATTCACTGGGAGGTAAATTCAGGGCTCAACAATCAACTTCTCTGCGGCGTTTCTGGCCACTGAGGAGCAAACCAACCCCATACCGTTAATATCACAAAGCTTTTTAGGAAAGGAGAGGCTGGCAATTGCCGCAGCACTTTTGAATCATTCATAATTTTGTGCAGGGGCAACTTCTGTAGGTGTCTTGTTTCCTCTCCGTTTGTAATGTTTTAGAGCTAAAAATAACACGGAATTGCTGTTCCAAATGTAAGCGAGGAATTAGAGTCGCAAGGAAACTGGATAGTAAATCTGTAGTGGAGGACATCAGAGCTTTCCCACAGCGGCAACTACAAACCCAATTAATCCTGGGTTAGGCAGAAAGCAAACGTGCAGCTGGAGAGATTCGCAGTGAATGCTCGGGAACGGCTTTAACTTCCCACCCAAGCAATGTGCAGCTAGTGATGAGAAATTCCTTGGAAAATTGGTTTGAGCTCATTTGTGACCACAAACACCGGAACGCTGTGAGCATAACCACACGGCCACCTAAGCACCCGTACTGCGTCCCTGTGGCTTGCTTATCCTGCGAGTTTCTCTGTAGAACAGTGATGCTTTGGGGCATCGGAGCTGCATTCCAGCTCCTGCCACATGCTTCTCACGTGAGGCTGCCCCCATCGCTTGGACCAAAATAGTGGGGTGGTGTTGAAGAGCTGCTGCTGTTCTTGGATTCTCTCCCGCAGATGGGCTGGATTTCTCCTTGCTGGAGCTGCCTGCCCTAATTCAGGGTGACAGCAATGGAGTTGTGCAGCTGGGCATGGGCATGGGACCCAAGGCTTCATGAGGAGCATGGCTGCTGCATGTATGGAGGCATCAAAGCTTCAAGCAAGGTAGTCTGGAGAGCTGGAAGTGGAGCAGACTCTTGTGGTGGCACAGGCAGAGGGCACAGGGCACGTGGCTGTTGATCCTGCTCTAAGGATGCTTTTGAATATCTGCCAAAAGGGCAGAGGGTGCTTGACAGCATCTAACCTGGAGCATCAGCATGTCCCCGTACAACCCTACTCAGGGTCCTGAGATGAGATGTGGTGGTCTGGGGAGGCAAACCCATCACTGCCCCCATGCCTATCACTGGTGTTCCTGTCCTCACTGCCCCAAATCACCAGGAAGGGGCACAAGGGTCAAAGCCAGCTCCAGCCTGTCACCCTCCTCCAAGTCCCCTGCTTCCTCCCATGCTGGTCTGGCTGGCTCAGAAGGACCAGTTGTTCACCCAATTGATGAACCCATTGACCTAAAGCAAAGGGCACCTTGGTGCTGGGATAAGCTCAGCTTTCTTTACAACAAGTTGCTACCTATATTCCTCCCAGCGCTTCCCAAGCACACCACCATGCCCATCTCCTCTGAGTCCTTCTCCATTGTAGGAGTCTGCTTAAACTCATTGCCTAATGATTTCCATGCTGAGCTCTCCTCTGAGCCAAAGGGACGAGAAGAATTCACGTCCTGGAAGTTTCAGCCTCTTATTTTGGAATTAATTTTGCAAGCTCCTACTTGGACCGAGCTCTCTGTGGGCTCAAGCATAACAGGGCCAGTGAGAGGGGAAAGTCATGTTGCTGGTTAAATCTCCAAAGCAAAAATAATCCATTTTAATGAAGGTTCACAATCTGCAATGAATGTGAAACAATGTTGTCAGCTAAGCTGTTGCATTATTCACTTTTATTTGTACAAGGTCCTTCCATTAATATTTGACTACAAGAGAATGCAATTAAAAATTTTCTACTTGAATAAACCTCTCACCACTGTGTTAGTTAAAGGATAAAAACCTTTTACGTCGCTGTAGAAGAGAATTTAGCACGCTGGCACAGCGCATGTGGGTCACACACCAGCTCCTTTAGCCTCCCGCACCCCACATCTTGTTCTCTACTCCCCCTTTTCTGCGGTGCCTTCCCTTCATCCCTCATCCCGTAATGGCTCCTCTGTGCTTCCCTTTCCCCCTCCCTGTCATTCTGAGCATCCCAAAGCAGTCATTTCCTTCTGAGCAGAGCCAAAACAAGCAGGGATGTGACTGGGGGGGTTGTGCAGGCAGGTGGGAAGCACCCGAAGCCTGCAATTCCCAGTAATTTAGCAAAAATAATGGTAAGGCTCTTCCCAGGCTGCAACAAAGCCCCACTTTGCCAGAAAGAAGAGGGGGTTTGCAGCCGTGTGCATGGGTGTTTGCTGGCAGGGAGGCGTGATGTATTATTTACATTTTTGCACGCATGGATGGGCACTGAATTAGTTGTAATCTCCCAGGGAAGGAGTCAAAAATCCTTCTAGGATCCTGGAAGATGGTTCAGAGAAGACACGAGGTCAGCTTGCAGACGAGTCACAGAAGGGAAGATGTTAGGCATAAGGGAAATAAACAAATGATAAACAAAGTGTGGGGTTACATATATAAGCATTAGGCACTCTTTTCCTTTCCAGAGAACAAAGGGCATTTAGTGAAAACAAAGAAACGGGGTTGTCCCGGTTTTGTTTGGGATGGAATATCCCTGGATAGGATGGGAAGAGAAAGCATGTGTGCAGGTGTAGAAGAGGAGCCTCTGGCCTACTCTAGGCTCCAGGGCTTCTGGAGTAGAAAATCAGGGGCAAAGTGGGCCAACCTTGGGGCAGGCAGATGGCAAGGTGCAGGTGACCAGGGTGATGGGATGTAGAAGAGGCCCTAGGACCAGGCGAACAACAGTACTTTGTTTGTAGGTCAGCAGCTCTAAAGGGAAAAGGGCCTCAGGGGGGTTTTCACCACCCCAGGGATCTCCAGATAAGCAGAGGAGCAAAGAGAGCTGATTGTGAGGAGCAGATGCCCTGGTTCAACAGGTTCAGGACCAGCATCCTGTAGGTCAACACTGGTTTTTTGAAAGACCTGCCAGGAGAGCCAACTGTTCTCAGAGGTGATGTACAGCACATCACATCCCAAAAACTCACTGGTCCCTGTGGGAAATTCATAAACTGACCCTGAAACACTACCCAGGAACTTGGTAACATTTGCAGATCTGCATCTGCCTCCCTTCAGGGCCAAGCAGGAACCTTACTGCTGCGCAACTAAAGCCATGTCATGGTGTAAGAAGCTACCAACATCCTCCTCTTGCTATACTGAACGTTTTCCCATCCTGTGGCAAACGCAGCTCCATTGCTACATCTCCTTCACTGAACAACTGAGATCCGTTTTTGAGGTTGGAGGAACCCATGTACGTGGATCCTGGGGCAGAAGGACACAACAACCAACCAGTAGCAATTGCAATCAATAATTAGGGATTAATCTGTCCGTCCATCCTCTCCTGATATCAGAGGTGAGCTCTTTCCTGGCTGTTGGTAAGGAAGGTGGCAATGATGTCCAGAGCTCATGGAGGTGCCACTGGCACCATCTGTGGGCTCTTCTGAAGTGCTCTGGCTGCATGCCTAGAGATCTCACATCCCACAGCTGCTGCTGCAAGGGGGGGAATTCACTCATCTAATGCTAACTAATCCATCTATTGAATACTAAGCACCACCTAAAGCAGGTCCTCTGAGTCTCAGGATTGCACAACCACATAGAGAGGAATCTTTGGACCTTGAATACTCTATGCTTCAACTCTTCACTGGTAAAATGAAGATTAAGAAGCTCATTCATCTTAGAGAGTGTTGTGAAAAAATCAGTCCATTAGTTTGTGTCCCATTAATGTTATCTAGGCCAAGGAGATGAATAATTCTGTCCCCAGAAGAAGATTTGTATAGCCAGCAGCGTATAAGACAAGGGACCATACTAAACAATAAAGCTGAAGTGAGATATTGAGTAATGGTTCGTTAAGTGTATGCCATTCATCCCAGCACAGGGTCAGGCTGCATCTTACTGAAGCGGTATGTGTTTGTAAGCAGAGGCTGTGGTGTGGTGCACACACATAGGGGCTGCATTAAAGCTTTGCAAAACACCGTAACTGGGATGTGTCCCACCTCGCTGGTGATTAATTTGCAGCCTATGTATTGTTTGGGGGTTCTA
Organism: Psittacus erithacus; assembly: GCA_009867235.2. Classification (NCBI taxonomy): domain Eukaryota; kingdom Metazoa; phylum Chordata; class Aves; order Psittaciformes; family Psittacidae; genus Psittacus; species Psittacus erithacus. The sequence continues at coordinate 17,435 of WYDI02027656.1, read as the reverse complement.
AATGCTCTGTGTTTCTGTGTAATAACTTCAAGAGCTCTAATCCTTGTTAAGTAACAGCCATTCACCAGGGGGCACAGGAACAAGCTGATGTGGACCAGCCATCCTTGCCAGGGATCACCTGTTCCTGAAGTAGCTGCAGTAGGGGTGAGCACATCAACCCTGCCAAAACAATCTGCTTCCAGTGCTCCGAGATCTCACTGTTATCAACCACCTTTGTCCTCTGAACCAGAGCTGATGTAACTCCATCGCAAGAGTGCATCCGGAGGCCACTTAAGAGTTGGAGCTCATAAAGAACATGTGAACTCGGAGCTGCATTCCCCCTCAATGCACAAATCTCTGCTTGAGGAAGGGTGGATGTTGCAAGCCCACTGACAGGGGCTCTGCCTTTGACCCCCATGAACCCAAACACGTTCATCTCAGGCACACAGGCAGCTCATCACTGCAGGGAGGGGATTTCAAAGAGACAAGTCTGTTCAGTAAAGGGAACTTGGTTTTGGAGGCTTCTCCTGGCTCCTGGGGGGGTTTGGTTGTTTTGCACGGCTCCTTTGTACATTCCCATCAGGAAAACCATGCACCAACAAAATCCAAGGCTTCAAAACTTGTTTGTAGAGGTGAAAAGCTTAGATCTCTTTTTCTCTGTCTTGCATTTGTCCGTAGTCAGGAAGGATTTGGGCTAAAATATCCCATTTCCTTTCCTTTCCCCCCTCAGCTCTGGAAAGAGCTGGGGTAAATGTAGGCTTCAGCAACTGGGTTTATATGCTGAGCCACAGCCAGATTTCAAATCCCCAGCAGAAACTCTCTGGGCTTCCAGCTGTAGCTACCAGAGCTTTTCTTCAATCAAAGATAGATGAAGTGAAGTCTCTGGGTGTCCAGGACATAAAGGCAACATGGAAAGACATGTCCTCCCAAGCTGTTCAAGTGATGAGCCCAGATGCTCAGGGCCCCACAAACTAACAGCCAGCATACCACCCGTGTTGGAATCTGTCAGTTTGACACCTGCACCCATTGTTGTACCATTCAGCTTTTGCATTTGGTGTGCTGTATTCCATAAATGTAACATGAAATACCTGTTTGACACTCACCAAGGTATTCATGGACTTCTGATAATAGAAATATTTTCCATTCATTCAGAATACCTCTGCTTGCCCTTTTAGCAGAGCCTGATGGGGAAAAATCTCAGTGTCAGAGAGGCAGCCTCAAAACATTAAAAGCAAATGGAAAAGGCAGTAGCTGAACAGGAGCTGGCAACTAATCTTATCTTTAGTGAGCCCCTCTTGTATCAGGTACCGAGCTGCCTGGGAAGGACTAAAGGTGCTAAAATATGATGTTTATTGAATGATCAAGGAATACTGCACTGGCTGTTCAGGAAGATTTATTCTCCATCTGTGCTTGTTTTTGTTCTACTGGCATGCCTAATAAATATCAACTCCCCTAAACAGAGGCAGCGCCGTTTGCAAACGTGTTAGCAAACCCTTGGAATTTCCCAATGATTTTGCCTCAGAGCCCCCCACCTGGAGGCCCACGTGTTTATCCCCAGGATTTGCTGGGATTTCTCAGGCTGCAGGTCCCTCGGGTTCATCTTCTTGCTTGTTATCTCGATAAAACCATAATCAAAGATCTCTTTTGTTTCAGCACACGCACTTCCAGAAGCGCACACAGGTGACTACCAATAACCCAAGGAATTTGAGGCAGCAGTTGTTGAGTGAAAGGTCCATATTACAGAAACCCACCAAGGCTCAGAAACCTCTGCTGTGCAACTAGGGGAAAACTTACACTGAAAATTAAAAACCCCACCAAATCCCAGGGCCCTGTAAGATGCAGTAAGTAAAGTTTGGCAACTTCCAAATACATAACCCATTGTTGCAAGCTGTTCCGTGTGGCTCCCCAGAGGGCTGGTCCCAGCCTGCTGGGAGCTATTAGCTTAAATGGTAGAGGGCTGTTGCAGCATTTAAGCCTTATTATAATAGTGTCATTGGATTTGTATGCGCAGGGATGCATGCAGATGGATTTCACAAAAATTCAAAGAAATTACATCCAGTAAGGGGAGTTAAATGGATGTTTCTATGCGTGGCAAGTGCTGGCTGACTAAAACTGCAAATAGAGGATTGCCAGGAAAACAAACAGAAAAGGCCCAGTAAGTTAAATGAGGTTCAACATTGTGATGGGGAAGTGAGGAGCAGAAATGTTTCCTAGGCTCTGAAATCTGCTGGAATGGGCAGATATATTGGTGGTCAAAATGCCCACATCTCTCTTAGAATCATAGAATCACAAACTGGTTTGGCTTGGAAGAGACTTATCCAGTCCCAACCCCTTGCCATGGGCAGGGATGCCTTCCACTAGAACAGCTTGCTCCAAGCCCTCTCCAACCTGGCCTTGTCTTCTTCATTTTTGCATTAAATTCCTATTATTTTATTAAGGCAGCCCATGGGTACCTGCACGTTCACTAGACATGTGAGCACATTAAATCATTCAGTGTTACACGTGGGAATGCACAAAAGTTTGGCAGGTATCATAACCTTCCATGCAGGTGTTATCTGCAGATTAACCCTTCTCCCTTCCCATCATTTCTAGGGATTCAGAGGACAGGCAGGAAATCTCATCAGATCAGATAGCAAAGCCTGAATTTCCACATCCTGGAATGGAGCTGGTAATTTATACGTGGCTACAGCACAGGATCCAGAAAAGCATCGATCTTACACAATTCATCTGTCTTCATTTGACTTGCAGACATTGGGGCATCTACACACTGCAACCAACTCTCCTCTCAGTCTCCCCGTTGAGATGGTAAAGGACTACGCTCTTGCAGCATCTTCTGCTCTAGGTTTGGTTTTCTTTCTGGTTCCTGTTTGGGTTGCACTGAACTGTTTAGTGGATCTTTCTGTCAGCTTTCTCACCCACGGAGCTGCCATAGCACCCACGCTGATCCCCAGCTTGCTGGTAAGCCTTCCTAGAGCCACTGAGATGCGGCTGGTGAAGCTGGGCCGATGCAGCGGGTGATGCCACAGACAGTCATCTCAACAAACTCGCAAGTGCCTGGCACAATGCAGCTAGGAGGCAGTGAGCTTTCCAGCAGCTTCTTTGTTTACAGAGCCATTTGTAAGCTTCCACTTCATTAAAATAATCACTAATAAGTCTGGCAGCTTAGCAGAAGCAGCCTTCATTCTTCAGGCAGTCTCAGAGGACTGCCTGCTCCCAGTGTCTAAAGACATTGCCTTGGCTTCGTTGTGATTTACCAGGGATGCTGGAATGAAGGAAAGGACAAGCAAGAGAAACTACTTCAGGTTGCCTGAAACAACCTGACAATAATGTTCCTTTTCAGAGCCAAGCTTCCGCATCCCATCACTTGTCCATCCTTGCGAAGAGCAAGCTGAAGCAGGTTCAGAGTGGCACAGTACCCACCACCCATGCCCACGCAGAAGTGGGCAGCCCTCTCATTGCACCCCATGGCCGGGGCAACAGTCCTTGACTTGTCAGCCTCAGGCAGCATCACGTACCCCACACCAATAGCTTTAACCTTTCATTATCACTCCAAAGCTCCAACGCTTGGACAAAGGGGGCCTCGTTGGCCAATAATCCTTTTTAAACATTTCACAAAATCTCTCCCTCCTTCTTAAGGCTTAAGGAGAACAAAAAAAATGCACATTCCTTATTTAGAAACATTCTTGTGATGTTTATTGGAACGGGCTGAAAGAGCTGAGGTTTGAAAATTAGTATCTGGCAAGGAAACAGTGTCCTCAGGGGCCAGAGAACAAGCCGCGCTGGGAGGAAAGTGATGGGACCAGCCTTTAAAGGCTGGAAAATTGCAAACCAAGTGTGCTCAGCAGTATTTTCTTTTATGCAGCTCTTTTCTTCTTAAGATGAAAATTGCTCGGGACAAAAGCATCAGCCTGATACCTGGGACAGTCTGCTCCTTACTCTCCTTTTTTTCCTGTGAAAATACGTGATTCTTTGAAGGGAAGAAATGTTCAGCAAGAAGCAAGTGCCAATGTGACCATTTTTAATGCAAATTCTCCAAGATCTCTCCCCACTCCTCTAATACAGCACAGGAAATCTGTGACAGTGCCTTGGCAGGACTGTCAGTCTGCACCGCCTCTGCGCTGCTGGGCGACGAGCAGGGGCCGATGGTGGTTTTATATGATGAGAAACTGCCTCACTCGTTTTCCAGCCTCTGATCCCACCTTGATGTGATAGCGAGGGCCGCTTCCACCTTCCACCCCTCTCCAGGACTTGCCTCTCTCAGTGGACAAAGCTGATGCTGTGAGGATGCTCCTGCGGGTGAAGGTGTCCACAGTGCCCCTGGAATGGACAGGGGCAGGCATGGAGGCATGTCCTGCACTGCAACCCCAGCATCGTGCAACACACACAGAGTTAAACCCCGCTCTGCTATTCCCGAGGGGCTCATGCTTTCCCTGCCTCTCTGCTCCCAGCTCCGGGGGACTGATGAGGCTGTGACTTTCCCAGCAGTTCTTCCCACACTCACCCTCCATCGGGATTTGGCAGAGCCCCGAGCACTGCTCCGTGGAGCATCTCATTGACCCGTGACCCCAGTGCGGGGCGCAGGCTGCCACCACCCACTGCCCCCATGGGTGGATGGGGGCCAGTGGTTCCCACAGCCCGTGCTGAGGGGAGGAGGAGGAGCAAACTCCAAACACAGCCCCATGGAGCCGGGAACCACAACAGGCCCCTGCTGCTGCTCTCCACTGGCCTCAACATAGGTGTGCACCCTGATTGCGAGTGCTGTGCCAGCAGCCATGCCCCCAAGCCAACCCTGCAGTTCTCTCAGGGTGCCTGGGGGATTGCAATGCACAGCACATGTGCTTTCCTGTAAGAAAGTCTGCATTCCTATTCAATACACTGCCCAGCACCCTTCCTTCCCAAAACATTCCCATGCTGGTGGAACTATGCCCACCCACTTCATTGGCATCTCTACACCAGTGTGCACTTAGTATCGACAGCATTGCACAAGTGCACACACACCTACTGGGGGACCAGTGCCTCTGGCTGATTGCTCCTCCAACAAACCTTCATAACCTGCACATCACCCATACCATCACATGCACCACTGTGCAGTCCATCCATATGGATGCTGGAGGACCACAGGAGCTCATGCACTGTCACTTGAGGACCCAGACCAGTTTCCGCAAGCCCTTTTCCAGACTTGCACCTTCATGCTAACTGGCAGTGACTCCTTTGTCCCAGAAATGTCCATTGTAACTACAGCTGCAGAGGGAATAGTGGGTTCAGCAAGTGATGATTCATGGTTTACAAGTGCTTTAGTAGTATTAACTAATTCATATTCATTAATTAGCCCCTTCTGGTCAGCATGTGATAGAGGGCTATAATCTGCATGCAGGAAAGGTCATTTCCACCATGTGTCCATACACCTTTACTGTCCTGCGGAGACAACACTCGCAAAACAAGAAAGTTGTGGGGTGGAGACAAAAGAGCCTTGAATAGCATCCACTGGTCCACTCAAGCAGGAGAGAGTCCTTCCCTTGGGATGAGATGACTCCATTGAAGACCAGGAGCACCCAAGCAAATATTCCCACCTGAGATGCACAAGAGGTATGAGAGAGGATGGGAGGAGAGCCCAGCAACCACCCCCCAATGCCCAAGCTGATGCGAAGACAATAGAAACTCCCTGGAAGACCACTGCAGGCAGGGAGCTGCTGAGCTGTAATCCAACGTGCTTGGCTATTTAGTGCTGCTTATTGCAGCCCTCAATTCTTCCTCTCCCTGCAAGACAAATGTGATCACTGCTCCATCTGCTTCACTAGCCTTCCCCAGCAACATTCAATTCACCACTGAGTTTTGCTGGGGGGCAGGATAAGATTGTGCAGATATAATAACTCCATTCATCACCACCGAGCAAGGGTGGGCAAAAGGCGCTTTGTAAATGACTCGGGAAGTTTGGCAGCTCAGATCCCACCAATCTCCCTGACAGGCAATACCAGCATGCCCTCGAGCCCTGGAGCAGCGCAGCTGGAAGAGCCAGACCCACTACCAGCACGTCGGCGTGGACCTTGCCACCCCATGGTGCTCCAGCCTGGATGCAAGTGGGAGCTTGAGGGAGGGGAAGGCTCTCACCGCCTGGCCTCTCCCAGTGGTACCCCTGCCATGAGTGATGGTTTGAGGCTGGCTGCTGTGGATAGTGCACCCACAGCTCTCAGAGAGGCCCATCAGTATCCTCTGCTGGCCTTTGGGAGCTTTGCACTTGGACCTCAGCAGGTTCCTGTGTCCAGCAGTGGATGTGTTAGCCATGCCAAACTTGAGTTATCAGAGCCTTGTAGTGTTTTCCCAGCACACTCATACATATACATACACAAATACACCACATATGCACACACACAGCCTGTTGCTGCTGGCCAACATATCCCCTCCTGTTCTATCCTGCTTTAAAGAAATAGTTTCCACTAGTCAAAATAGAAAAGAAAATAATAGGTATTCCTAAAATAAATGGTGTCAATATACATGCCTGCTCCTGCAGCATCCCACACTGCCTCTACGGTGTCCCAATACCTGGGAAATGCAAACCTGCTGCTTACACTGACTTTGACTCAGAAGCTGTATTAGTTTTAATTCCCTGTACCGATACCCTCTGCTGATCCAGGATCTGTGGGCAAGGAACCCTGAGCCAATGCTGCTAATTTCTACAGCCATCCTACAACCTCTGTTGCACCCCACACTGGAAATAGCTTTGCAAGCCTGAGCCATGTGGAAGTGCACTCCAGATGCTGGGCTTGTATGGTCTGCAGAGAAATCACTGCAGAGTCACACCTTAGTGACTTCCCAGGCTATTAAACACCCACGGGCTGGGAAGATTATCCAATTTCAACTAAATTTTTAGCCTTCATCCTTTTTTAGGTCTTGAGGTTTGGGTTCTTTTCCTCCAAATTTTTCATTACCAATTTGTAGAGAAGGAGCCCTTTGAAAACCTGTGAGGAAAACCAAGCGAGGGCTTGCTGCTATCTGGGGTTTTCATTAGAAGGCTTGCATCTGTTAAAGCAAATCCAAGGGGCTGACTTTTTCTTCTTGACACAGAACAGCCTTTCCAGGGCTTAATAGAAATTTCAGCGCGGCGCTCGCTGCCAAGGATGCAGAAAAAATTGATTCAGTGTTTTTGGGTGCGTTCATTGCTTTTTTTTCTGCAAAATATTTTCAAGGGTGAAATTTCCTGTGTTTGTTTTCAGCAGAGTCTGCAGGAATGTGCTAAGATGCTTCTCGGTAGAAGGGTGATTACCAATGTTCATTTTCAGGATTAAAGAGAGACCAAGTTCCTAGGACTATTTCCATTTCGCGATTAGAAACCGTTGCAGCTTCCTACACAAATGCCCTATTGTGAGCATCTCTCTTCCAAATACTCAGCACACCTCATCTTGCTGAAAGTGAGACTAGATAAATAAATAAATGAATGAATAAATGACATAAATAATTATCAAAATGCCTTCAAGCTGTATATATTCCAACAGAGTAATGAAGTCAGGGACACACTGTACTCTGTCAAACCAAACAACTCACTTCTAGTGCTTCGCCAGTGCTTTTCTCCAAGTAAGCACTATATTTACTTACCTATTACTATACAGGCACTATATTTACTTATCTATTTCCTCTACTTTTTATATTTCAAGGAAATAGTGTTACAGGTACATTACATCAGGAGAAGCACTATCGAGAGCATTCAGTTCAACCCGTGATCAGATCTGCTCTGCAATGCCCATTCCTATCATCTGGAGAGGCATTTGGGTCACCTTGTCTACCTTAAGATATTAGAAGATTCACAGTGAGTAGAGAGGAGAGGTTTTCAGGCACAGGAAAGGAATTGGCAAGTTCAAACAAACCACTTAAAAGTCAACTTATTGCCATTGCTATTCTTCTTCCCTGTACCAGAATGGGGGGGAATTACTCACAAATGAGAGGTGCCATGTTCCTGCTCAGTGATGGGTTGGGGTGCAAATGGCTTGGACAAAGGTTGAGGGAAGAGATCTCATGAGCTGGAGCTAACAGGTGATCAGCAGAGTAAAGAGTGGAGCAGTATGGGGACACAGCAGATAGAGCTGTGGCTGGTCTAGACTGGGCAGACTGGGAGGAATAGCTCAACCACAGGCAAAGCAGGAGCAGAGCTCAAGGAAATGCACACAGAAATGTCCGTGGCCACAGGACATGTGCAGAAACACCACATAACAGCATGTCCATAAGCATGGGAACACCCACATAAAAATCCACATCCTGTGAGCACCCATGGAAAAGAGCAATCCACAGCAGGATACAAGGGTTATTAGACCAAGATTCAAGGACTTTTGGCAAGGAAGCTTCATTTTTATGAAAACTTCAATTTTTTATTGCTACATGGAGTGTACTACGTGCATTTATTGTTTGAAAGAGACGAACACATTCCCAGGGGCTGTGGTCTTTCCTGACAGATGTTGGGAACATCACTCTTATCCCTGTAGCTTAGAGTCCGGAGCAACCTACAAGCAGAGCCCATATCAGCTAGGAAGTGAGCTGGGACCACCACAGGGACAAAAGTAAGGGCCTAAAGATGGTGCGATACCCAGGTCCAACCTGGAGTTGACTCCATTCAGGTTTGTTCCCTCTCTTCCAGATGCAGCTCCACTGGAGGTGTGGCTGGCTCATGGACTACTGGGAAGGAGACAAAGCAGCCTGGTAAATGACTGGATGTGGAGATCTAGACCACCAGTGGGGTCCTTTGAGCAGCAAGGATCAAGACCAGGCTTCTACTAACTACAGAAATGAAAACAGACGTAAACTGGAAAGCAGTCTTGTCTCTGATGGGAAGGATGCAAACCTCAGAGGCTGCAATGACATTTTATGCCAATGTCTTAATGAAGCACAAGAAAAGGAATATTTCTGACTATGACTGCAGAAGAGATATTTGCATAATGTTTGTCTGCAGATTGGGGTGTTACGCTGTGATGGCTCTGGAGAAAGGACAGGCTGTCCTCTTGGAAGTGTCACTGAAAAATGTGTTTCCCTCAGAGGCTGGGAAAGATTTGTGTTCTTCATTCAGTGGGAAATAAGCAACCCAGAGGCTGCTTGGTGTGACATTCACCAGCTCAGTGTGAGCCCTGGGATAGCAGCAAGGGTACAGAATGGTGTCCACCACCTCCACAAGCATGTGCCAGCCCAGAAGGAGCTGGGATCACTGTGCTGGGCAAGTCCCAAGAGAAGTGGGAGCAGACAGGGAACATAGCTGACAGCAGGAGCCATCAGCCCCAGGAAGATGATGCTGGGGAAAAGTACCCCCAATGCCTTTCATAATGGAATGTGTACTTCTGAATGAGCAGGGGTATAGGGCAGGAAAGTTATTTTCCAGGCAGATATTAGCACGCAGGGAGGCAGGAAAAGACTGAAAATGTTGCCCAGGTCACCAAGGTTGATGCCTGTCCACATGATGACGATGCTGGTTTTGAAGGAGATGACCTGATCAAACTTCACTTAATAAAGCTGGATAGAAGAGGCTAGCATTTATGTGCTTGATTGAAAGAGAGATAATTATTTATTGCAACCTGAGGCTTGGAAAACACTGCGGCAGTAACACCAAACCCCATGCTCAGGAAAGGGGACATGTCCGCCCCCGAGCTCAGTGCAACCGGAGCCATAGCCCACTATCACTCTTATCTCCTAAACCTGCAGGAGGGCTCATATTTACAGAACTGGAGCTTCCTCATGGATCCCAGCAGCAGCAATAGCAGAGCTGATAGCAGACGCTGAAATTGACTTTGGTGTTTTTTCATTTCCTAAAGACTTCTATACTTGGAAGTCTCCTGTTGGACCTCAAAGTGGACTTGTTACTCTCTGCTCTTTAGATGATTTATTAATTACAGGCAGAGTTACGGCAGAGCTGCAGTTCCCTCAGTCCTCGTGATTTGTGTGAGACTGGAAAAAACTTCGCCCTTTGCAGGAATAAACCCCATATGCACAGCCAAGGAAGGGAACGTAGTCCTTAAAAAACCACACACACACACACAAACAAATATCTATTCATATATATATAGCTTTTGGTAATGTGTCTCATGCTCCAGGACTCAAATCTATTTTTATGCTTTCATAAATGACCATGGAAGAGCATTTCAAATGAATCTCAAAGAATAACATCCTTTTGTTCGCAGGCACAGATACACACAGAATGGACTCGGCTGAAAAAAAGAAGTTAGACTTTGAAAGAAGGAGAAAGAAGAAAGTTACCACACTCTGGGCTTCTCATCCTGTTGTCACGGCATGAGATATTTCTCCAGTTTGGAGAAAGAGCTCTGGATTCCTATCTTAGGAAGGATGCAAAGAACAGTACAAAATCTCCTTCAAATTCTAAATGAAAAGGGACATTTGATACTATTTTGGAAGTAGTTAAACGCTCTGAACACTTAACAGGGATGTGTTAATTATGGAGTACCCGCTTCTGGCCACATGGATGCTCAGGCATGGAAGATATTTTAGTGCATTCAGGGAGACCAGAGAGAGCAGATACATGAAACCCCTTATCTTATGCTCTATTTTAAACTTAAAGAAAGTGAAGGAAAAAGCTGATATTGTTTCTTATTGACCAAATCAGACAGTAGATCCCAGCTTTATTTCTCCAGGAGGGAAGCAAGTTCAGGGTGGTATGAACATAGCAGCAGGTATTGTGTTCAGGGCAAAGATTTAGGATGCTTATAGCATGCCATGAACATCAAACAGGCTGGTGGAAGCAAAAGGTTGGGTTAGAGAAGTTTTTTGCTTGTTGTCTTGAATAATTAATCACTGGTGTGGTCAGTGCCCCATGATGCACCTTGACTGGCCCCTTGGTACGTGTTGGGTGCAGGCTGGGCACGGAGCTGTGCTGAATGCAGGTTGGGAAAGGCTGGGGCAGCCTCAGGGCACCTCTGCACATCGCTGCGCTCAGTACCCGCTACTCCAGCTTCATCTGAAGAAACCACTCCAAATAATACATCTTTATTTGTTTTGGAGGAATTAAATTTGAATTCCCACAGAAATTCAATGAAACTACCTAATAGACAGCACGAAGCCCACGAGCCGGAGCGCCGCGTGCCTTCAGACCCGAGCTAAATCCATCTTTTCAAGGCTCGGGTATTACAAACTGGGAGAAAGTTTCTGTGAGAAAGATGGTTGGACAAGAGCCAGGTCTTGAAACAAGGAGGAGGCAGCCCGACCCGCTGCTCCCAAATGACAATTGAGAAAATAGAGTTTCTAACTGAGAAAGCTGCGAGCCCTGTAACATCCGCGCATGAGATCTGAAGTTAGGATCTCAAAATGCCTTTTCAAGAACATCAGCAGGAGAAGGACCAAATAAAAACTGTCACTGTTATTTTTCTTGTTGTCATTATACGGTTACAAGTGAAAGGAGAATGGGCATTTTTGCATCAGAGGATATAATACAATCTGTAGGTGTTGTAGGAAGAAAGAGAAAAGAATAAGCTGAAGGGGACGTGAGGAAGGTGACTGCAAAGTTACATAAAATTGTGCAGTTGAAGCCATTTGGGGCAATATGGTTATGAAGAAACTGAAAACCCATGAAGGCTGGGCTTGAGCTGCTGTGCTTGGTGGCATCCACGTGGTCCACTTCATCATGGAGAGAGCCTGCCTGAGGGGCAGCCCTGGAGCAGGCATCCTCACAGAGCGTGGGCAGGCACCGCAAGCAGGTTGATGGGTCAGGTGCCTTCAGCCTGTCTGAGCTTCAGGAGCTTCAGAGCAACTGGGTCTAGCACAGGGTTTCCAATGCATCAGCAAAGCCAAAGGGAAAGGTGAGGGGTCCCTTCTCTTTGGGAGAAAAGAAAAGGGACATGAAGATGGTCAAAGGGCTGGAGCAGCTCTACTCTGGAGCCAGGCTGACAGAGCTGGGCTGGGGCAGCCTGGAGAAGAGAAGGCTCCTGAAGGGAAGACCTCAGAGCAGCTCCAGTGCTTAAAGGGGCTGCAGGAAACCTGGAGAGGGACTTTGGACAAGGGCCTGGAGGGCCAGGCCAAGGGGAATGGCTTTAACCTGCCAGAGGGGAGACTGAGATGAGCTCTTAGGCAGAAGCTCTTC
>WYDI02027655.1:0-47529 GCA_009867235.2 Psittacus erithacus | reverse complement strand
ATTGGTGGTAGCAGCAGTGGTTTGTGTTATACCTTAGTTACTGGACTGTTCTTGTCTCAACCTGTGGGAGTTACATTTTTTCGATCCTCCTCCCCATCCCTCCGGGAGCCGGGGAAGGAAGGGGGGAGAGTGAGCGAACAGCTGCATGGTTTCTGAGTGGCAGGCTAAGCTTAAACCATGACACCTGGGAAGACTGAATATTCTTGCAAAGCTTGTCCCCAGCCTGTGGAATGACAGGTCAAAGATTCCTCTGACTTCTGGGTTGTGTGGTGGCATCTGGGAATGGAGTGGTGATGTTTGCAGTGATGATACTCCTGAGTCGACAAGGAGTCACAGGACCCTGAATATTGGTCCTGCAGCCTGTACATGAGTAATCTTGCTTACATGAGCAGTTCAACTGAATCAGTGACTTGCTCAGGCACTTAATAGCTTGTAGGCTGTCCAGTGTGGGTGAGTCTGCCATGTGCCATGTTTTCCTCACAAGTAGATGTGTGCTCAGAAAATTGGCTTGGTGCACTCAGTAAAGTCCAGGAGACCCACTAGCAGTGGTCACTGACTTCACATCCTCATTGTATAGCTGCCCCAGCAAATGCCTTTGCCTACCCATGTCTGGATATGCTGACCAGAGCACCGTGTGGATCTCACTAATGTTTATGTGTGAAAACTCATCCCACAGCGAGAGCCTGATTGTGTCCCTCATTTCCAGACAATTCCATATTGTGGAGGGTCTCCCTGCAGCTGCGATTGCATTGACTGCTGAGCCCTCAACCCACTCTTGGCCATGCCTGTTCTTTCATCCTTCCAGTATCCCACCAACCAACTGCTAGTCCTGCTGCCTGAGAAAGGTTCTGGCTCTGAAAGTGGTAGGGAACCAGCAGCCCCTCAGACTCACTTTGGCAGCATGGAGCAGGCAGAGTGGGGTGTGTTTGGAAGAGCTTTGTCTATTGTCATTAGTCTCTGCCAGGAGGCTGCGTGCTTTGGTGTTAGCAGTGGGAGTCCATCAGTTGTGCTCAGCTCTCACCCTTCCCGCAGTCAGTCAGCAAGGGTTTGCCTGAGGAAAGAACAAGCAAACACCCAGAGTTTGACCCTTTAACATTCATGCCTTGTCTTTCTTCTGAAAGCTTGCAAAGGTAAATGTGTTAAAAGGGTTTTGAAAAGACACTTTCTCATCCCAATTTGTGGTTGTCAAACATGGGTAACCTGGATTAGCTCTGTGCACTTGGCCTCCCCTTCCAACTTCCTTTTATCCGTGTTTTCACCACCAGCAACCAGCCTCTGCTGCTGTGCTTGCGGGCGGCTGCTGTCTTCAGCTTCATCTGTGAGGAAGGAACAGAGGTTTGATGTGAGCACTAATCCTTGGCCTCACAACAGGCTCCTGAGCACATCAACTCTTTTTCAGGACTCACAAGTGAGGGGCAAGAGCTGGGGTCAAAGCTGTGAAACTCATGGGCAACTTCCAGCTCCTCTAATATGAAACACTACATTGTAGCCTCATAGCATCTCCCATCCTAAAGGCTCTCAGTGCGCTCAGAATTGTTGGGGACCCAGCAGTCACTTCATCTAGCATTTAGATGTACTGTCGTTAGATTCACTGGAGGTGGAAAATGGGGCAATTGGGGTAAATGATGTTGCCATGCAAAACTTCAAGAATTCAGGGTGTGAACTGAACATGGCTTTTCATATCCAGGTGAAGAAAAAGCTGGAGAGAGCATTAGTCCAGGCTAAACACCGTAGCCTTTACCTCGCACATCCCGTGAACTTTAATGATGACAAGTGGGTGACATACAGATTTGCAGAATGGTGCCCTCTGCCTTCTTGCAGGGGCACGTGACCCTCGTGCAGTTGCGATATAGAAGCTTTCCAAGTGAATCACTCCCTGCTTCCCATAGCAAATGTACCGTGACCAGCACGCAGCCTGGCCAGCACCAAAGTCATTCCCCTTACAAGTGACTCCCCTTGGGTCACTGAGACTGCCTTCCAATGCATTGCTTGGCAGGTCCCTTCCCCCATAGCACCACTGCCTATCTCCATGATCTCCTGGCATCGTTCTCCCCCTGCCCTGTACCCAGAGACCAAAAGGATGTGGGCATGCAGGGTCCTGGAGCATGCAAGGAGCCATCCATCACCCGTAGCATGCTGTGCTGGGACACAGCATTCAAGTGAGAGCAGAGAGGAATGCCTAAAAGAGTGCAGCCCGCAGGACAGCCAGTGCCTTTCCCCTTCGTCCTGCGGGAGCTGGATAGCTAGAAAGGGGGGACAGACATTTCTTCCTCCTTGGGTCTTCTCTAGAAGCAAGAGGCTGGGGGTGGCTCCTGCCCCACCAGCCTGAGCTCTGGCCATCCCCATTGAACCCAGAGTATATCCTGTGTGATGGTGAAAAGTCTGTCTTGTGGCTTTCAAGTGGCACAGAGCAGACAAACAGCACTATGAAGGAGGGTGCAGGCTGGGACTGTGCCCTATGCTGGGAGGGGGAATTTGTTGGCACTGCTGAGCTGAGAGATGGGAGGAATACTTCAGAGACTTCCAGGTAAATCCAGGGGCTGCTGATCCCCTGACAACTTGAATAGAGGTGCTATAAGGTGGAGCAGGGGGTGTAGGGAAGGAGCAACTGGAGCCCTGGGAGTTTGCTCATCACCTCCCTCCTAATGTCCGCAGCAAAGCAGTGAAAGGGCTGCTACCTGCTCTGCACTGAAGAGCCATCTCCCTGCTGCCTGCAGCCTTAGCTGAGGGTCTCGATTGCTGTCCGAGCGCAGCAAGCCCCAGGGAATGCTGCTGTCCCCCTGCTTCCCCCTGCTCTGGGCTTGAAGGCCTCCACAGTTGTGCAACTTGGGGAAGGCTGCAGCAGTGCTGGATGACAGGACCTCCTAACCTGCCCAGGGAGGCAGCAAGGTGCCAGCAGCTGGTGTCTCTGGGTCAAGCTGCTGCCTCCACTTCGATTGCCACCTCAAGCCATGATGTGTGGAGAGAGTCTGCAAGGCACAAAGGCTTTCCACTCTTTCCCATCACCAATCCTCTTGTTCTGTCAGCCATGGGGGTGAGCGCCAGCCTCATCTTGGGCAAAACCTGAATGTTTCAGTGCTTTTCGGAAAAGAGGTACTGTGCACCTTCCCAGGGTCCTGCTGTGGCTACCTCAGGCTTTGAACAGGCTTTAAACCAGGAAGAGATTCTGCTTACATCCAGCTGAAACCTTCCTGGGCAGGCTGGAGGGATGCTAAGTGTGTGATAATTATCAGGCCCTGCAGAGCCAGTACTGAGCGTTTCCCCACTGAGGGCATTCAGCAGACAGAGAGCTACACCCAGCCGAAAGATCTCTTCCATGCCAATTTGGAAAGCTGTCGCTGCTTCTCCATGGGGTAGTGATCCGTGTCTGTCCCCTGCAGGGATCATTGCCGTGCGTCTGCCTGCAGCTGCTCCTGCTGCAGCCCTGGGCAGGACGTGACTGCCCTTACCTGTGCCTCCCACAGACCCTGTGCAGCTGAAGGTGACCTTGTCAAAGGGTAATAGCCTTTCTGGGTCAGCTTGTGTGACCTAAAGAGCATCACTGCGCCTGCCATCCTCCGTGGTGCTCCAGTCAGCCACGGTATCAGGACATGGCTTTGCACAGCTTCCCTCTTGAGCTGCTGGCTGTAACCCAGGTACTGTGGTTTCTGATGGTCTGGTAAGGACTGTTCACCTAGACTGCATGAGCAGTGTGGAGTGGGGGAGAGCTTTGGTATTTTACTATTTCATTTTATTTTGCTTGATCTTTATTTTCATTTGATTCAGGTTCTTTCTTGCTGAGCTACTTTTCCCTACTCTTGACACGTATGAGCATAAATAACACTACTAAAGCATCTTCCTATAACTGGAACACTGCAAAGAACAGAGCAAGACTTAAGTTTGACCTAGCAGGACGTGTCTGGATGTAAAATGCATATTAGCTGCTGGTGGTTTGCAGGCCTGCAACCCTGTGTATAGAGTGGATGTAAGCAAGCAAGCGACCGTGTCCCCAGGGTGGCTGCCCTGTGAGTCTTTGCTCTCCTCTCAGCCTAACAGTCCCTCTAACTTCTAATAAATCAAAGATGGAAGAGATTACTAAATGGTAGCTAATAAGCAAAGTGACCTGCATGAAGCCTGGTATACTGCTTTTAAAGAAAATGTGAAAAATAATAATCATGGCCATTGTTATTGCTGCCTTGTGCTTCACTGTGGCTAAACTATCCATCACGCCGATAAGGCTGAAAGGAGAACTTGGCAATGCAAGATGCCTGTATCACAGGGCAGCCAGTCCCATGGCTGCCTGTGCTGCACCCAGTCTGCACAGGGACTGCAGTTACTCCTCTGATTTGTGGGACTGTCAGATAGATCAGAGCAGCATGAGCCCACCGGTGTAGCCACTGGGAGCATGTAAATAGCAGTTCTGCAGCCCCCAGCATGGAGACTTTACGCAGCAAGGTGATGTGGGGTGGGCGTTCACTTGGGGTGTTGGCATACCTGAAATGCAGTACTGAGCAGTTTGATGGGAGAAGAGTTTCCCCCTAGAGAAATCGTACTTGGCAGTTGAATTGTGTGCCCAATTGTGAAGTCAGGGATCAGGACAGAGAGATGTGCAGACTGTCCAAGGTCACCCTCACGACCTTGCTGGCCAAGGACTGTCCCCTGAAGTTTGCTCTTCAGCCCTCAACCTGCCTGGGTTACAATGTTAATGCAAGTCCTTTACTTTGAAGGCTGCTCCATGGTCTCACTTTTGGGAGCTCAGCCCCAAGTCTTCTACCCATGGTTTCCTTTGGCCACTGTGTTCCCACTCTCTGCCAAGCAGTCATTTGACAAGAGGTAGACCCTGGAGGAGCATTTGTGGGAGGGTACAGGGCTGCAAAGCTTATCGGGTGCTCCTCTGCCACGGGCCTTGGCCCTGGCAGCACCTGAATAATGCTATGGGAGCGGATGCTCCTATGGCCCGTCCAGATCCACCCACCAAGGCTGGGCTGGGGAGCCCCACTGCAATGGTGTGGCTGTCTCTGAGTGCACTGTGTAAGCTCTCCCTCAGCCTGCCTTCTGCTGGGAGCAGGGAAGGATTATTTATTTGCCATGTTGTGCTGCCAGGGAAGAAATCACAAGTACACATGTAGCGAGCAGGCAGAGCACAGCGCTGGCTGTTATAATTGGCAGTTACCCCCTTCTCTTGCTTGGGGGCCTCTGGATGTCAGAGCATGGCTGCTGAAACGAAATGTTGTTAAACCCAGGACATAAATCATGGGCAGACCACAGAGCGCTGCACGAAGGCTGCCCCTGGGGTTTAGCTTGGCCTCGTGATGCTGGCAGGGAAGGTCTTCTGCCTAGGGACCCCACTGGGCTGGGTCACACTCTGTGTCCCAGGCAGCCCCGTGCAAATGTGTCCTGCAGAGCATCAGCCAAGCAGAGCCCATGAAATGGCTCACTGCCTCTTTCCCGTCCCTGTCTGTTTCCTTCCAGGCTGGGCTCTTGTGCTACCCTGCCATAGCTGCAGCTGGCCCTATCTCTGGCTGTTGGGAAAGGTTTCAGGAGGAGGTGGGACACCCTTTGGGATGGAGGAAGAGGGAGAGCTGTGCACCAGGCCACCCAAGTCTGGAAATCAACAGTACCATTGCATCTAGGGCTGCCAGTCACAAAAAGTAGTTGCAGAAGAGAAATGGCAAAGGTTGGGTCTATCCCTGGGCATCTCAGGTTACTTTCTCACACTCCCCTGCCCTCGCATGTCCCTATGCTCCCCTTTCTTGTCTTGCTCCCATTCTTACAAGCTCCTGGCTGCAACAGACACAGGGATCCAACTGCCATGTGCAGAGCCCTAGGCCCCTAGCTGGTATGGGGAGCAACACGATGCCCTGGAGCCAGCCCCAAGGGTGGTAGGTCCCCATCAGCTGCCACCAGCCAGCTCAGGCTGTTCCCTTCTCCTCCATACAGCCTGTTTCCAGCACTGGCCACCCCTAGGGACAGCCAGCCAGTCCCCCTGCGGCAGTGACAAAGGCAATTACTTTGCTGCCAAACGCAAGGAGCCCCACTGAGCTCCACCGGCCGGCCGCCGAGACACTTACCTGAAATTAGCTGTGGCCAGTGCAGCACAGAGGTGAATGTGGGTGCGATTATGAATGCACTTCTTGTTTGTCTTTTCAGTGCTGAAATCCTGTCAGCAAGGAGAAGCGATAATAACATGCTATTAAGTTCTTTCTGGATAATGTAATTCAGGAGTCAGGAGGCAGTTTGGTCATTTATGCCTTTGAAAAGCTCAGAATAATTTTCAGTGTCATTATCTTCCATTTTAAAGAGCCCGTTTCAAACATCAATACCAAGAGCCCCTCTCCTCACCGCCTCTCTCTTGATTGTGTGCTTTTCTCACACCTTTTATTCCTGTTTTCTCTGAGTTTTCAGGGATTTGGGTTTTGTTTCCAGGCATTCATACACCCTGAAACACACACCACACCCAGCCCTTTCTTGCTCCCTTTCTCTTTTTATTGTGGGTTTAGGAACTCAGTGCTATTTTATCCAGCATCTCTACGCTGTGGCCGGTGAAACAGCCACTTGCAAGGCGAGGAAGCACCACTCAGCCTTGGTGGCATTGGGAGGAGGGTGGATGTGATGTGGATTCAGGCCTGCAGGGAAGGAGCAGGATGACAAAGGTTCATGGCAGTGCGTGTCCCCTGGGGCCAGCCGGCAGGCAGGGACAGCCAGGAAAGCCCAGCTGCCCCCAGCAGTGGGCACTGTGCACTGAGGAGGTTCTGCTTCCATTGTGATGCCCCAGGAGTGAGCTGTGCTGCCCCAGCCTCGGTGCTGGGGAGCCCGTGCAGCCCGGCCACCACGACTCAAGCAACCACCCAGCTCCAGACTGCCACTCCCAGCATCTCTGTGGGCATGGCCACAGCCAGTGAGTTGTATATGGAGCTTGATGCATCATTATGTTCTTTGCTCATGCTTTTGTTAAGTGTGTACTTCAGTGCAAGCGGTTAATGGATTTTTTTGCCCTGAAATAGCCCCCAGGATAGAGAGCAGAGAGGCTCCTTAGCAGATGCAACTTCAACACCAGCTTACACTGCAGGCATGAAAACAGACAGATGTCTCTGAGTGAATGCAGCAAAAATTATTATCCAGAACTGGGGCAGGAAAACAATCCAGCTCCTCTGCTGCATGCACAGAGCGTGGCTGAAGAGGAGAATTTTATTCATTAAGTTAATTGGCAATGATCCCTGAAATGTCAGCCTTGGCTTTAAGTTTGTTTCTAGGCTTGGAAAGCATCCTAGCCCTTCTGTTTTTAAAAGAGATGGGTATGTGGCTCCTTTGACTTTTTATGTGCTGGCACTGCCAATATATCAGTGCAAATAGGAGGGATAATGCCCTTCCATTTGATGCCTTTCCTCAGAGGGGGAAATGGGATCTCCCAGGCAGGGTACAGAAAATCTGCAGGGAGCAGCCGAGAGTTGCATCCATCATTAAGCCTGGTTCATATTGTTCAGCAGCTTCTGAAGGAACTGGTGGGCACTCATGTGCCACTGAAGCCAGCAGTGGAGTCAGGCTATGACCTGGCATGAGCTTATTTGCAGAGAGGGTATGGGAAGACTTGCACAGAGAGTAGGCTCATTGGCCTCCCTCTGCCTAGAAGATGCAGGAGCAATTAGCAGCACAGCGCGGCTTCATGATGGAGCTGGCTGAGCACTGTTAGCGTAGAGGATACAATCTCCTTGGGACAGGGGTAAAGAGGGATGAGGATGCTCTTTCCTTTGTGAGAGATGGAGGGGCCTTTTAAACACTTTTGGCAGTCCTGGACATTAACGCATAGTTCAGCACTGGCCATTGATGCTAGGAAGGGAACCCATGGCACAGCAAATCAGGCGCAATGGATGCATGTGCTCACACACAGCTGTGCCCTCTGCATGTGCAGAGGTCAAGGGAAACAGAGACCTGCCGCTGATGCAGCTGCAATGGGCCATGCCTGCCTCCATTGCCTGCTGACTCCCTGTTCCATGTCCAGCTGCAAGTGTCCTTCTGAGCGTGGAGGAGGATTAAATATGTTTCCTGTGCCCTGGGGTATTTACATGGTTTCTCTCATGAAGGTTTTCTGGTGCTTTGTATTTTAGCTCACGCTGCAATCTCTCCTGCAGTGGGAATGCTCAGACAGTCTTCTCTATCCACCTACTTATTTTCATTAGATCTGAAAGACTTTCATCATCTCTGGGATCTCTGTGCCCCTCTTTCAGTTGAAACTGGAGAAGAATTTAAATAAATGCTTGTCAGTAGGGAACTGGTAGAGGGTCAGACAGCCCAGTCTCTCCTCTCAGGACAGCTTGATGGGATAAGCTGTCTGCCCTCAAAAGCTAACAAGGGAAACACGAAGGAAAGATGGGAAAGAAAAGATAGTGAAAAGCAGAGGAAACTGGCCTTTTTAAATGGCTTGCTACATCACCCAGATGTCCATTCACTGCCAGCAGCCTGGCTAGCTTAGCCCCACTCCAGCAAGGAGCTTGCATCTCACTGCTTCACCTCTCTTCTCTCATATTTGTTCCACTTGCAATGGGTTTTCTCATCTTGATTTCTCCCTGTTGTCTGCTGCACTGACAGCCCATGTGCCATCCCCTCACAGCACAGCTGTGTGGCTGGTGCTGTGGGCATGGCAAACAGGGCACAGGGAGGGACTGCCAACTGGCACAGGGCACACTGCTTCCCTTTGGTCTCTGCTTTAGCCACGAGGCAGATGTTTCCCAGTCTCAGCTGTGTGAAGCTGGTAGGGCCATGCCCAGCTGCCCAGAGCAGACTGCATGCTGCATCCACGTCCTGAGTCGTTTCCCTCTTGTTTTGCTTGCTGGACCCTGCCTTTTTAGCCCAGTCTGCAGTGATGTTTCTCTCCTTGGTTTGCCTTTCCAAGGTATCTTGGTGGGCTGAAGGAAGCCTGGCTACAGTTTAGGCCATATTGTAAAGTTGTTGCTTATCAATGGCCCTTGTTGTGGAGTGATGTTGGTCTGGATTTTAACTCACTCCAGAGATCAATAGTTTGGTCTTAATAGTGGTGTCACTCAGACCTCAGATTGGCCTGGGCAGGTGGCTGGCATAGGCACAGCATTTGGGCTGGAGGTGTTTTAGCTGGGCTATGAGGAAAGCCAGGTCTGCAGTGGTATCACCAGACCAGAAGGTGCCATCTCACATCATGAGAGCATTGGCCTGTGCTCTTTGTGCAGAAGAAGGGCTGTTAGCATGGAAAAGGAGATGCTGTGGTGACTATGACAGGCTAGAAGCCTGTCAGCCAGCCTGCAGGAGCTCCAGCTCTGGCAGGGAGGTCCTGCAGCACTGCAAGAACAGGGAGGCACCATGTGGGCTTGCAGCATGAACATGATGTTCAGCTCTAGTTCACTTTCACATTTTCTTCAGATATTAACACTATACAGGTTCCATAAGTCATCTGAAAACCCTACCCAGCTCTTGGCAAGGAGAGCTCCCCTAAAGGGAGGTTTCTGCAGTGTGAGAGCAGGCAAATTGTCCCCTGACAGCTAATTCATTCCTGGGCTCTTCTTCCAAGCCATCTCCAGAGAGCTGAGGCTGTGGAGCTGCTACTGTGAGTGCACATGTGCGCTCATGTTTGTGTAAGTACATGCTGGCTGGAACACAAAACTCCAGTGCATGCTGGTTTTGTTCCTGGTGCACTGCCTTCTTCATGCTCCGCCAGCCGTGCAGCCAGAGACCTTCCAGCACGAGGGCCGAAGGGCTGCACCAGACCCCTGGGTGGCAGCTGGCCTTTTGGTTGATGGATGATCCACTCTGAGCATGGGACAGCAATCTTCAGAGGAACAGACCCAGAGAAAGCGGTGGAGTTAATTGCTTTGAGCCTGGGCAGCAGCTGTGGAGGGAGAGGACTGGCAACTCGGAGAACAGCGTGATTTAGAGGGGAGGAGAAAGCAAAAGAGAATATAACAGCGTAAAATAAAATGTCAAGGGCTTTTGCTTGGCTAGGAGGACAGAAGGAGACTGAGTGTGGTACAGCAGGATGGGAATGAGCCTTCACCAGCACCCTTGTTTTGTCATTGACTTCTTACATACTCGATGGAAAAGAGCTGGCCAGGATATCCCACAGTGGGACACTGCAGCCTCTGCCCAGAAATACACACCGCGCGGTTACAAATGGGAGAAATGGGGGGAGCAGAGAGTGCTGTTAAATCTCTGTCCCCGTTGCCTGTATTGGGATGGTAATGAGAAGTGCTCAGGCAGGTCTTTTATGCCTTATGAATTCAAACAACAGATTCTGCTGGAAATTATACTCAGAAGCAGCAAAATCTAGCTTGCAAAGGTAGCTCTGTGTTACTACAGTATTCACATAAAGATGTTCTTGAATTTCACACTACATTACTCCAGGGAAGCCCTTCTGGGCTTCACACCAAACCGGCTGCGTGTTGGGCAGAGGGTTTTGTCACTTTTCCATACATCTTCAGCTGGGTCAATAAGTATAGTAGTCATGGTTACTAAATCTTACTGGGTTATCTCTAGGCTCCTACCAGGCTACACAGTATCTCTCTTCCCACAGAAGGGCTTTGGCATATACGGGTTAAAAGCATTACAAGCGCTGAGTATTAGTGTCTCAGTTAAAAAATGTATAACCAGTGTCAAGAGCCAGGATATGTTGATATTGTTAAGGCATGTGCCAATGGATGATCCCACTGCACAGTCTTTCAAGTTATTTTTCTTGTTTGGCCATGGAAGGATGTAATGTGGCACAGGGGTTTTGCAAGGTTTGGGGCAGAGCCAGGAGCCCTAAAGAGAGAACCTTGTGAGCACCACTGTTCTGCTTTGGTCTTTTATTAATATCAGTTCAAGGGGAAATCCACACCAGCCCTGGGCTGAGGTCCCTCTCAAAGCTCTTGCAGGCTCTTCACCTTCTCTGCTCTAGTGCTGTGTGTATAAAGAGAATGTGCAGAATATTCCCAGGCACAAGTCTTCTAGTTCTCCTTTGCTGGAAGGGCAAACCACATGCCCTGCGCATCTGACATAACACAGACTGAAGGGAAATGGTGATGTTGAATGGAAAAAAGTAATAAAATATTAACACTTGTTACAAGTAAAAGTTGCCATTTCTAACATGAAACTGGAATCTTGGTGGCCAGATGAGACTAATGCTCCGCCTAGATCAATCTGTAGCCTCCAAGAGTAGTTCACCATGGCTGGCCCAGAGGGAGGTGGAAAAGCCACACAAATGGACAACACTTAAGACTTGCCAACTGGAGAAGTTTCTTCTTACTCCATGCTTCTGTTTATAGCAGGTCTAAACTAAATGAGAAAGCTTATATCTCCTAACATTTGTAAATATATAGGTATGTATTTGCATATAATACAGCTGTGCCTGTTTTCAGTCATTACTGAGTACCTTGAAACCTTTGTAACCAGCGCAGGGCACAATGACTAACCAACTGACTTCGTCTAGCTGGTCCCAGCCATTTCTTGTGACGCAACAGCAGCAAAGACTGAGTCACTGTGGTCACCAAAGCATCCCATTCAAGCCCTCCTAGTCATATGAATCACCTGGCTCTGTCACATCACGAGATCATCTTGGGCACTTGAGTTATGTGGGATGAATTTGAATCACCAAGACCACATGAGGCATCTCAGTTCCCAAGATCAGTTCAGATGTTCCAGGAAACTGCAGGTTTTAAAGACCAAAGATGGCCTTTAAAAATGCAGTAAAGGTGTGCTCCATCTTTAATATTTAATCAGAGCAACTAGTCTTTGGGTTTGTTTTCTTCCACTAGAACTGGTGCTGCCCATGACTGTTGCATTGGTTGTGTTAAAAGGTAAGTTGGGCTTGCAGAACCTCTCCTGTTCCCTCCCACTTGTTGGCCTGGGTTTTGGGCTGTAGAAAGGACTGTTGGGAAGCCAGAGAAAAGATACTGCTGGTCACTGTGGAAGAAGGAATACCTTGATGAGAGGAACTGCTGCTGGTATGGCTTTTGGAGAAGGAGTTAAGAATGGGGGCTGCAAGCGTTTTGGCTGACGAATTTGGAGGAGGCGGAGTAGAAGGCCTTGAGGTGGAGACAGCTGGACAGGAGATGAAGGTGGAAGACCCTTCCATGGTGTAAAGTCCCAGACTTTGCACGTGGGATGGGGAGGGGTTGGCTCTTGCTATTGATCACCACTGCCTGGTGATCCTGCAGTGCTGGGGTAACATGGAGACTGCTGAGGGGCATGGTCTCATAGAGATGTTATTGGTCCCAATCTGAAAGAAGGCAAGAAAACACTTGATGTGATTCAGAGTACAACCACAAGCTTACCCTCCAGGGATCCCAGTCCCAGGCTCTCTGGCCTCCTCCTGAAGCTGCCAGCAAGGAAGATGTCTGGGAGAAGTGTGGCAGTGCCTGATCTATGTTTCTGCTTTGGGAGTCCCCATTCCTGTGCTCACCATGTAGCTGCATGCTGTTTTGTAAGTGCATATTTTGTATGTTTCCTCTGCTGGTGAGATCACCTGACAGTACTCAGTGCTTGAGGGGGACAATTCCCTAATAGACAGATAAAACACGATGGAAAAAGAGCATCCCAGTTCCAAGCACTTGTTGAAGGGTCTTTAAACCCCCAACCACAACACACTCTGGGTGCAACATGACTCAGTGTCTTTCACTGGCTCTTTGTCGACATCCCCAGTGACTGAAGGTTTTTCCTAAGCAGCAGAAAGCTTAACCCTTGATTTACAACAAGGGCTGATATATTAACACCAGCAGTATTTCTCTTTTGCTGTTGCCAGTGTGTGGTACAGATCAGTGGACAGTTACTATGCCTCTTCCTCTGGGGCTGAGGGGAAGACATACATGGGAGGATGCAAGAAGCTGTCCTATCATTACAGATGAGACAAAACAGGAAGCCGGCCAGCTTCCACTCATAATAATCAGGAGCTCGTTAAGGGTTCTAATCAAGCAGAAATATTTTCCTATCAGCTCATTACAAACTGTGACAAGGTTTCAGCTCTGGGTTGTGGCTGCTTTTTCTCTTGCTGGAGGTAATGAGAGCATTTGCTGAAGGCTTTGGTAGCTCATGTGGTGTGACATGTGGGTGATATGGAGAGGGAAGGGGAGAAAAAGGGGCAGGAGGCAGGGCCAGGAGTAGTGAGGTTGCTCCAAGGAGCAGGGTTGGTTTGCATGGAGAAAGGTAAGTATTTCCCTGTTTCTCTGCCTGGGAAAAAGCAAAGGGAAGGCTGAGTGCAGACAGTCCTGCTCCTGGAGATGATGGTGGCTCTTGAATGCATGATAGTGTATCCCTCTTTGGACTTTGCAAGCCTAACAATGAGTGCATGTCTTGTGTGTAGGCTGTGGACCTAGGATGGTGTGTGATGGCAGCTGAGGACAGGTGAGAGAAACTGTGAGAAAAGCAAAGTGGTGCTGAGGTATTTGGAAAGTGCTGTGTTCTGTGGAGGTCTCCATCTGCCCATTTTCCTTCCTGTCCTATGTTGCTGAGGGGAGTGTTGACTGTGCACAAATGTGTTGCTCACGCAGGCTCAAAACACTGTTCTTGGCTCATCAGTCCTTTTATTTTGTCCCTGGCCTTTGAAGGGATTTGGCCATGTGAGAAGAAGCTTGCAGTAGAAAACTGTCTGGGAGATTCAAAACATAAACCATGTTTTATTAAGCAGGAATAGATGCTTTTGCTAAAGCTAATGCTAGGTCTTATTGACTGACCAAAGCTACCAAGCCTATTGACCCTGAGAGGCTGCTCTTAAATGTGAAGATGTGTGGCAGGCTGTATTTATTATGAAGATAACCCATGTTCTTGTTAATCCCCCTTGTGTCAGCTACTCAATAACCTCCAGGTTCCTCTGGATTTGCAAAGCCATCTATCTGCTGACACAAACATCCTCATCTCCTGCCATCAGTGGCAAAGGTCATTGTCAAGGTGGAAGGGAAAAGCTTTTGTGAAGTGACAGAAATCTGTGGCAAAACTGTTTTGGGAAGGAGTTTTGTAAATTCACCACCTGCTTTGCTGTCAGGAAGCTGAATAACAGGTTTTGCTTAGGCAGACCCTTCAAAGCAGTCTTGACTTTTTCAGGCTGTGTAGAAAGTCTATGCTGCATCCTCCCTTCCCTCCCAGGGCTTCTCTGTGTCTGATGCTGTGTGGCCATTGCAGCTGGAGATGCTGCAACAAATGAGGCAGGCGTTTCTCTTAGCTGCAAGGACCCTCTAGAAATCTGAGGAATGGACAATGTCAGAGGGGCAATACCCAAGATGGAAGGAGTTTTGGCAAGGCTAGGAGGCTGCTATCCAAGAAAAGGTTGTAAATAGAAAGGAGTGGTTGAAGATAGATAAGCTTGAAAAGCATCTGTGGGCTCTATGGTCACGCAGGAAGTGAACCTGAGAAACATCTGTTGAATGTTGTTAATGTATAGAGGTGCATGTCTCTGGGCTGCATTTCTCTCCCAGTAGCCATTGTTGAAAGTGGATAGCTATAGCGGACAGGAGTGAAGGCACATTCTCTACCTCTTGCACTATTTTTCTGACTGTCTTCCCAGTTCGCAACGTGTAAGACAAAAGCCACTTAGGAGTTAAAATAATGCTGTTCCTAATATGGTGTCCAGGTACTGGCTAGCAGCAAAAGCTTTCAAGGAAAAAGACACTTGGAGTCTGTGTTGGGGCATTAAATTAGATTGACTTTAATTTGGACCGAAGCATGGTAAGTACAAAAATTAAACCACAAGTAATTAGCATCTGAGGTTGCAGGAAGCAATTCATTTAGTAATGCCCTAGTGAGCTTGCTGGGTTTAAGGTTCTTGGGTGTATTCCTAGGTTTTTTGCTTCTGCGCTATCTACATTGCTTCACACCTGGATTGACTTGCTTTTGTCATGTGTCCTTGACATCCAGTCGAGGTGGTTTTAAAGCAGAAACACTTCTATTAGAATGCTAGTGGGAAACCTCAGGCTCTTTTTCTAGTGCTACTAGTAGTGGGTTTGTATCCTCTGCTAACATGGCTGTGCCTTTGTTCTTCCACCTGAGCCCCTTAAGAGCCTCTGGATGTGCCTGTCCTCTTCAGAGGTACTTGTTTGTACTAGGTGAATGTGTTGGAGCAAATGCAGAGCAAGGCCACTAACAGGGCTGGTGTCTCAGTTTGGTACCTGAAGACTAAGGACCAAACCAGACTTTCTGGTAGCACTCCTGCTGTTTGCCCTTACTCTTAGTCTATGTTTCCCTGTGGACAGCGTCATCTCTCCATACAAGCACAAGTAGGCAGAGAGCTTGGTACAGTGACTGTGGAAGCCTTGAAGAAATGATGGGATTTAGCCAGGAAACTTTCATGTACTTGTGTGAATTCCCCATCACCTGATCTGGAGGGTACCTGACGAGTCGTGCAGCCCAGTGGCGCTGAGGAGGCTGCACAGTACAGCTCTTCTGGTGGGCAGCCTGTGCAGGCTGCAGAAAGGAGCATGATGAGTAATTACGTGCTGTGTTTCAACAGCTACACAGGGAGGTTTAAATGGCTCTTTCCAGCTATTGCCTGATTGCTGCTGTGTTAACAGGAGCAAGGATACTTTCTCTCTTGGCATTCAAACTCCCTTCCCCCACATGCACTCATCAGCATTTGTAGCAGAGACTTAAACTTAGAGCTAATTTTGCTGCTATTTTTGCAATCTTCTACCTCACTATTATCTCTATACTTCCTTTACAAAACTGTGTCACACCTGCTGTCCATCCATCGCAGCCCCTTCCCTTTCACTCAGGGTGTTGGCATTTAGACCCTAAAAGGCAAGCTCGTTTCTTGGCATGCACACTTTTTGTAGCAGCTCAGTTTCATTAACGAACTTGGCTTTAGGGAAGATGAAATTTACGCTGAAGCAAATGGCCTAAATTGGACTACAGTGACACATGGAGATCTCCAGGCTTTCAAAAGTTGTGTCTCCATCTCTCCCCTGGCCCCCAGTATACTCTAGGATGGCCATCAAAAGAGACTTGAAGGAAGAACTAGGATTTCACTTTGGTCTATAGCCACCTCCCATGATATACTCAGCATTTCCTTTCACTTTGGTATCAGTTGGGAAAGTGGAGGGAAAAAAACTTGAGTTAAGTTGGTAAGATAGCCTGGCTTGGTGTCTAACGCTCTGTTTCCTGAAGTATTATGGTAACCTTACAAGGATAAGGTTACCATAAGCATAAGTCCCTGACAGCAGGTAGTGCATGTCCACTTAATAACCTGTGAGTGGCTGCCCATCTCAATGTCTTCATCCACTGAACCATGTAGCCAGCCTTTGCTTCAGATGTATATCCTGTAGCGGAGGTAAGTAACCTGGAATTGACCTGCTTATCTGGGATAACAGTCCAGATCAGGAAGGAAGGACAGGATTAATATTATAAAAAGTGAAAAGACAACCCCAAATGGTTAGCATAGATCCTGGAGCTGGACACTGGGTTGGGAAGATAGACGGAGGGAAGAATTAGTGTGGTTTTGGACATGGTAAATCCAACTTAACACAAGTATAAGAAAGTGAAGTTGGGTTGGGATTTTTTTTTCGGGAGGACTATTGGAGAAGGTGCAGCCTTGGAGAGGGCCAAGATCACAGGGTGTGGAAGTAAACCACTATTTTTGTTACAAAAAGTTTGAACAGTTCATCCCAGCATTCTAGTCTCCTGGCAACAGAGAAGAGCAGACCATGCTGGGACCACTATTTTAATAAACCTAATTGCAGACCCTTCTTTCCTTCCCCGGCAATCAGCCTCCTGGGAGATGGAAAACCCTTTTGAGCGCGTCATCTGAAGGACTTTGAGACTCTAGTTTGCCATGCTGCAGTTACACATTGCTCAGATCTGTGTAGTACCCTTGTTTCATGTTTCCTACCTGTAACCAAAGCATTACTTTTTTGGGGTGTTGCATTTTTTCCCCTATTATATTAAAATGAATTTGTTGCTTCAACTTCACAAAAAAATTTCAGCGGGACATTACCTTCCAGTGGGAGCGCTTTATTTTTCTGACCTGTTTCCTAACTGCCTCTCTGCTTGCCCATTGTGTTCAGAAGGCCTCTCTACCTCCTGCTCCTGTCCATTCTCTACAAGTGCTTTCTTGCCTATTCAGAATTGCAAAACAATAAATGTTTTGTGTACAAAGCATATGAAGATAAACATCTACTGTGATCGTGAGAAACATCACTTATTTTCATCCTGTTTTTTAAAGAAATGTGTATTCTTCTAATACTTTATTGGGGAGTTAGTTTAATCCTCACCTTCTCAAGCTCCTGGACTTCTGCAGCCACCTGGGCTGCCTTTCCAGCATGGTCAATGAGAGAAATCAGCCCTAGCGCTGACGTGGCGAAACATCTCACAGTGGGACATTCTGGTGTCCAGGATGATATTGTGAACAAGCTTAGATTTGTGTGGCTACACTGATAAACTGGTGTAATGGCTGGTGTGAAAGTGCTTCAGCTCAGTTTAATTAAACTGCTGCACTTAGTTCAAAGGAGCCAGGCTTTCTTTGCCCTCACTGTGTTTCGCTGTCTCCATTGGCAGTAAAAGACAAAAAATAATGCTGGTTTGTACCTTTCTCCTTGAAACTGTGTACACAGTATATGGGTGAACAAAACTCACCACTCTGCTGCCAGTGTCAGCTGGCAGGGCACATCACAGGCTTCCTCTTCTTGCTTCCTCTTCTTCAGAGCACCAGAACACAGTTAATAAGCCATTTCTGCCCATTTTTTTCTGGTTATACTTTTCCCCTTCTTTGTTCAAAAGCCTGAACTCAAATCTGTCTTTTAGAGAGGCAACCTGAACTGTGGACCCACCTCTAGCAATGTGTCTTCCAGGGTCACTGCTAGAAAGCCCCTGCTTCCAGGCATGAAAGTAGTCTTATGTTTGCGCAGCTGATACTGCAGCACCCCTTGCCCGCAAGAAACCTGCCTGAGAAATGGGTAGGACCCAGCAATGAGAAGTTGCTGGAGGTTCTTGGCGCCTGCATTCATATGGGCATCCTGGGAATTCTGGATGCCCAGGAAGCTCTCCTGCCCTTCTGCAAGTGAGCTCTGAAGCACTGGCCAGTATCTTGAGCTCTGCTATGAGCCTTGATAAAGGCAAGTTGGAAGGCACTGGGGGAGGCTGATGCAGTTCTTTTCTCCCCACTCTGGTCTAGTGTTGTAACACAGCAAAGGCCTGTCTGAGGAGCTGGGAGCAGCATGCATCCCTTGCAGTGACACTAAATAAAACAGCTGGTGCTGCTCAATGGCTCCTCGATTCCTGTTGTATTCTTGTTGCAGGAATCTTCCTTTCTTCATTTGTATCTTTGCCCTCCCTAGCCTTTTTCTCTTAAAAACTCACTGAGCTATTAGATTTGCAAATGAATGGGCAGAGAAGTCACAACAAAGAGAGCTGGAGCTGAGGAGCGCAGGTATAATTACTGTAATTAACTCGAGCAGCAGGGGCACAGCCAGCGTGGGAAGCATCTCTCAGAGATGCCGTGAGCTAGAGATGGGAGAAGAAGGATGGCCAGGGGCAGAGATCACCCTCTGCGGCATGGGTCCCTGCTCCCCACTGAGCTCGGGGATAGGAAAAGCGTGTTTGTGTCTTGCTCCTGCGGCAGAGCTGCTTGGACAGGCTGCAGGGACCGCCTTCTCCCCAGATGAGGTGCAGCGGGAGATCGCTCTGGCTCGTACCAAAATTACTCCGTGTTCTGCTTGGGCAGCCTTTAAGGGGCGGCCCTGAGCCTTCATTGCCCTTAAACCCCTGGGAGTGGGGCAGCACTAGCTCCTTTCCACGCAGGCAGAGCCAGAGCGCAGGGAGGAAACCCCTGCAGCATCTGAGGCCTCTCAGGAGGGGCTGGGACAACTGGGGCCAGCTGACAGCTTCTCTCAGAAGCTCTTTAGCATCAAAACACATTACTGGTTGACTTTGCTCGGTGCTGGTCTGTGCCTTTATGGCTGATCTAAGAAATAGCACTAATTATCCTCATTGCTGGCATACTGAATAAGGAGCATGACCTTCTCAGTTTGAAGTGGGTTGCCATGGGTGCATATGGGCACATGCCTATGGCATGGGAGGGGGTGTTTCATGCACTCCTGATCAACTTAACAACAGGAAAGTTTAATGATCACTGAAGATGGAAGTAATGTCTTTGCCCTAATTCTGCTAGTTACAGTCCTGAACACTTTTTCTCCTCTTGGTGGTATACATGCTCATAACCTGTGTCATGTTCATTTGGGAGCACTGCAGGGTATGGCATTCACCATGCATGCTCCCTTCACATTTCCATGGGTATGATCTGCCCTCCAACAGAGCAGCATGGTGCATTGCTTGTGTGATGGGTCCTACAGCAGCTCTAGCTCTTGGCAAAAGGGCTTTTCCTTTTATCATGAAGAGGTGAGGGCTGATTCCAGACATAGGTATTGCAAACATTAGTTGACATTGGTGCTATGCTTGGGGTCTGAGACTGATACTGATTTTAGGATTTTGTCATCATTTTAGACATGACCTTAGTTTGTTGGGTAGGTGCACAACATTTAACGTGTGAGACGTTTCCACAGGAAAACATTAAAAATCCCTCAGCAACGAACAACCCCCCAAGCTATTTTTGGGACAGCGCAGACCAGTGAGCCTGGAATGTAAACACTTTTCCTAGCCTGGGCCTACTGAGGCATGAGCAGGGTATCACTGGGCTCTATGGCTCTGTAGTTACCACTACAGGCAGTTACACAGGTTTGTTAGAAGAGGACTGTGTTTTTTGTTGCTAAAAGATTAATGTCCTAAGCTGTGTTCCATATAGGGTTGAGAGCATCTTGGTGTGTGTCTGGTGCATTTAGAAAATAGATTTTCTGAAGCTGGGTGGGGGCTGGTGTGTGTGTTGAGCTGTACTGTAAAAACTCCAAACTCCCCCTTTTCATTGTGGAAAGTATCTGATATGTGGGAGGGGGAATGCAGCTTCTGTTTAAACTTGCTACTACTGATCAAAAAAGCTATAGGAAATAGGACTGGAAGGGACTTTGAGAGATCATCTGGTCCATCTCCTTGCCCCAGGTGTGTTCAGCGGCACCTCCTTTGCCCTTGACAATATTTTGACGGAGCTCTGGACCATCTATTCCAACGCTTTCCTGTTCTTAACAGATTAACTCAAATCTCCCATGATGAAGCTGGATTTTTTTTGCCTTTTATTCACCATGGGCATGGAAAGAAGATTATTATTTCCTTGACAGCAGCGTTCAGCTATTTGAAAACTGTTACTGCATCTTTCCCCGGTCATCTCTTCCTTTTTTATTTATTTACTTGTTTTTAGTATATAGACATCCTTTTTCTGTTCTGCCTGCTCCTGCTGGCCATGGATCCTAAACCTGTGACCAATAACTTTCTTTCCTGGGCTCTGTCCAGTCTGCCTGTTTCAGAATGGGACGCCCAACACTGGACATAATCCTCCAGGGAAAAACCTACATCACAGATCTGTCAGTCCCAATATACTTGCTTGTCCTGCAGTGGGGAGATGTGGTTTTTACTGCTTTTTACCTTGTGTTGTACAGTAATTTCCAGACTCCTTTTTTTTTTCAGTGGAATTGCTACCTAGACAGCTGTTCCTTTTTCTGTATTTATGAACTTGATTATTCCTGTTTAAGTCTAATTACACAAATATGTCCTGGTTGAATTTCATTTTGTGTTCTCAGATCATTTGTCCAATTTGCTGTGATTGTCTTGTGTTCTATTTCTGTCCTGCAGCGTATTCAGTCCCTCCCAGCTTGATGTCATCTGCAGATTTAATAAGTGTACTCTTTATTCCGTTATCCAAGTCATTAATGAAAACACTGACTAGCACTGGACCCTCCAATGAACACCTGTAGGATCCAGTCAATACATCTTTCATCTGACAATGAAATAATTATTACTATTTCCAAGAAATGCTTTTCTAGCCAAATGTTATTATCCCACAGTGGGCTCACCTAGACAATCTTTTCTTGAATACTGTGAGTCACGTGTCAAAATGTCAAAAGCTTCACTAGAGCCCAGACATAGCACCCGCTGCCTCCCAAGCCCTGTTACCCTACAAGAAAGGAAACTGTATTCCTGTGACTAGAGCTGCTTTTGCAAATCCATACTGGTTGTTATGCTTCTCTTTAAGAATGATTCCTATGTTAGGTCCAGGGCTCTCAGGTTTAAAGGATATGGCTCAGCACCTGAAACTTGAACTTTAAAGCTTTCAGCAGCTTCATGTATACTTGTAAAATCCATTTCATGCTTGGAGTTAGTTACTTACTAATAACATCTATACTGAAGAGAAGACCAGGTCCCAGGAAACCCTGATGATCAGTCACACACAAAGAAGGCTGAACCCAAGAACAGATCCAAGGAAACTTGTCCCTAGGTCCTGGTCAAAATATATATATCTTGAGTGAGCCCCCAGGTTGCATGCCCTGTGGGCAGAATGATTCTGCAGCAGCAACAGCTGCTTTCTTCAGAGATGCAGCACCAAACGGGGCTAGCTGTGGCAGCCTGACCTCCTCAGGCTGAAGAGCTGAAGTCCTCACCTCCCCAGACAGCTGCGTTGGGCACTGGGCTACCTAACAGATACCATATAGGGGCAGCGTTTAAAAGAGACAGGGTAAGCATAGTCCTACATTCCCTAAAGAAATAACCTGCATCCTAATCCAAGAATGAGGATCAGGTTGTGCATCCCAGTTTCTCAGAGGCTGTGAGTTTGGGCAGGCACCTTGCTTCAGCCATATCCTCCCTCCTTCCCTGTCCATGCCCCACTGCTGGCTTTGGTGGCCTGTGGCTCCATTCGCTCTGCCTTGCCCAAGGGGTATATGACCATCTCTCTGCCTCAGGTGAGGAATGGTACTTGGCTTCAGACAGCTGGCTTTCTGGGCTGAGCTTTGTCACACCTGGATGTGACGTGTAGCACCCCAGCTATGGGCAGCCTGCTTGAATGGGTTCCTTGATGCCTTCTGCAAACAGCGGCATTTAAATGCTGTAGTTCAGCAGACAGCTGTCAGGGAATCTCAAATTGCAATTGTTTACCTCTCTTGTAGCTGGGATAATTGAATGGTAAAAAGCAGAAATACTGATTCCTCCACCCCACCAATAAGTGCATTTAGGTATTTTTAGCAAGCAAATGTGCCAAAGTGTAGAAGCTACTAAATATAGAAAGTCTCCTCTTTTTTTCCTTCCTTTTCTTTTCTTTCCTTTTCTTGAAACCTTATTGCTGAGAACTGTGCCTCCTGTACTTAAGAGAGAAATGAAGCAATCAACAGCAATTTATATTTTTTTTCTAGTTTGGGGAAATGTTTTTGTTCTGACCCATTAATTCCCAGCTGCATTCCAACATCACACAGAGCAGTGTTCGTGTGACTGGAGAGACTCTTTCTAAAGTTCCAAAGTTAAGGGTTTCAGTTTGTCAGCTCTGCCAAGGAAAGACTCACCTGTTCCTGCACCATGTTATGAGTGGGTGAGAGCTGGGTGGAGAGTGCAGGAGAAAGGGAAGAAACGAAACCGCCACAACCAACATGTAGAATTAGAATGCCCTTTTACTTGTCCTGGGGTTAGACCCCTTCCTGCCTGTTCCTTGTCTATTTTCGTATCTGAAGCCCTGATGCTGAAGCTAAGCCTTCATGTACACATATAGGATCAAGGGGCTAAGACTGGAGCTTTTCAGGGCAATGATTCCCTAATTAGATGCTTGAAAAATCCATAGCACACATTTAGAAATAATTAGAAAAATAATGACTGATGCAAATTTGTGGTAAGATGGTGTGACTCATCAAAATGTCATCAAATTACATTCAAAAATGTTATCCAGTTGCTTCTTCGAGTAACTTTAAACCCAGTAAATATCCTCGAAGTCATAGGTGCTGCTGGAGTATATTATAGCGCCAGCAGAATTGGGATGCATGTTTGCTGCTACAATAAGACAGGTGGCCACAGCAGATCTAGTTTTCTTGTGGCTTATACTATTAGAAATTGAGAGTTCTTGTGAAGTAGAAAGCAGGTGTTCTGCTATAAGAAGGAGAGCAGCTCCTTCCTTTGGTATCCAAAGACCTACTTCCTTATGACTTCTGTTTTTTTCCCTCAGACATTTCTGATGTTGGCATGTTGCTCACTTTAGCCAGGGCCCGTAAGGCAAGGCTGGGGAATAGTATTTGAAAAGAGAGAAGGTTGCCCTTTTTGAAGCTAACTGAACATAGAAGGAACATCTAGAAGCGTTTTCGCAGAACAGGGTTTTCCAGCTCTCTAGGGAATTGGGAGCAGTCGAGCCTTATTTCCCTTTTGTACTGAAACCTTCTTTGCAGATGGACATGGGTCTGGCAGCAAACTCGAGGAGATTAACTGGGGAATGTGGGAAGTAGTAGAGTCCTTTGGGAAAAGACCTCTCTGATGTGCAGCACCATGGCCAGTCGTGACCTCTCAGGCCATGCCTCTGTCAGAGCTGCAGCAGATTCTTGGTGCAGTAAAGGCTCTGCTGCCATGGGAGCTCCGTGCAGATCTCTGTAGGTATCCTTCATAGGATGCAGCCATCCTCTGGTTGTGCATGCTCATTGGTTGCAGGGCAGGAAGAGCTTCTTCAAAGATGCTGAGTACTAAGCTCTGGGGTTTACACTTGTTCTCAGCAGGTTCAACTTTTCTGCCATCTCTGATGTACACGTCAGAGGGGACATCTAGCAAATGGGCACAAACAAAATCAGGAGGGCAGATATCAGCCTGGAACACAGCCTGGGGTCCAGCTTGCTCAAATCATTGTGGTTTTGCACACTTGCTAGCTGAAAAACTGCTTTCCAGTGAGTAGAAGTTTGAACTTTGTTGTGACATTCATTGGGGCACTCTCCTGTTTGGGTTCTCTGCTGGGGGGTAATACTGTTGAATTCACATTTCCCATGTCTCTTCGTAGAAACTTGGCTTCTCTCTGCTATCTGTTTGCCTGTTTTCATGAAACTTGTAAAAATATAATACCAGATGGAGATGTAGCCATGTCGAAGGTTTAGCCGAAATTTGCCCACAAATTTAAAAGCTCTGAAGAGGTGGGGAAGACAGGAGGAATCTGAGGCTGCTGCAGTTGCAAGCAGTGTATCTGCATAAGCCAGGCTTTCCCAGGAAGCAGGCTTTGCAAAGCCTTAGTATCTTTAGCAGAAAGTACCCAACAGGCTCTTCCTTGCTGTTGCTGTTAGTTCCCAGAGGGTGCCTACAGCTTGCCTGCTTGGAAAACCATGGGGATGGAGTCTTCTCCCTCTCATGCTGTCAGCTCTTGCAGGGACTCATGTCTTGACATACCTCCATAGCCTCCATGCACCCCTTTCTTTAGCCTTAGTCCTCTTCTGTTCTCTGCATTGTTCTTTCCTCTCTCCTTCCAAAACCCCCTTGTTCTTCTTTCCCTCTCTTGCCACTCCTTTCTTTCCTCTTATACAGAGCTGGCTTGGGGAGCAGCAGAGAGGGTTAAGCCTGCAAGGTCTCATGGCTGCAGAAGCGCTGGTGGCCTCATGCATGGTAAAGTGCCTTTTTGGCATGCAGAGCTGTGAGCAGCCTCCCTCTCCCCCTTCTCCTCCTCAGGCTCTGCGCCAGTGGGCAAGCATCTGCAAAGCAAAATTACAGAGCTCGCTGGGTAATGATCTGCCCGTTCTGTACAGCAGGTGGCTGGAGGCTGAATCCACACCACTCCCTCTCAGCTCTATTCCCATGCATGTCAGGGAGAGATGGCTATTCCTCCCTTACAGCTGCTTCCAGACGAGGGAGGCCAGGGGAGTCACCCTCCCAGCAGTACGATGCCATGGGGGTCAGTCTCTCTCTACAAACAGCTGCAGTGGGCTCCCACCAGAAAGGCCAGATTCAAATGCCAGCCATGTGCATGGGAAGAGAGAAGATGGCATCTTCACTCTGACTTGTATAACATGGCTGTGCAAGATTGCATCATCACTTCCAGCCTGCCTATTCTTCTCCAGGTGTCAGGGACAGAGATGGGGAATTGGGACACATTAGGCAGGTCACTTATAAAACTCCTGTTGGTTAGAACCTGTGAGTCTTGAACTGATAGCAGGAACCCACCAAGCTCTGCTAACATTGCTGGGAAGGAGTTTGAAGGCTGCCTTGACTTTCCTGCAAAGCTTCAGGGTAGTCCACTGTAGTTGCTTCTAGATGTAACTGCTTAAACGGTTGCATTTATCTGTATCTCCTCTGCCTTTTGCTTACCCAAAGAAAGGCTCAGCAGGTGTGTGTGCAGCCTGCAGGCTCACCAGTGAAAAGACTAATCTCAGCTGTGCTCCATCCATGCAATTTTCCCCCTCTTCTCTTCCCTTCATACTGCTGATGAAGGTTTCTTATACCAGTGCTATCCTGCTTTCCCCTCCCTCCCTGCCAAACCCTTCCTGTAGCAGCAGCAGCAACCATAAAGCAGCTTGTAGGATTCCCTTTTGCTATTTTGGGAAGCATAGTCATTTTATACCAGTAGAAGGGAGGAGTGTCAGGCTCTAGGTAAAGAAGAGCACAAGACCCCTAAGCATGTCAGATTCGTTTTCTTTTGGCTGCTGGTGATAAACTCTGAGAATTAGGAAAATGAAACTGTTCATCTTTTACACTGTTAGTAAGGATGGATGCTGTATGCTGTTCTGGATAAGAACCCAACTTGAATCTGTATACCTGTGTTATCCTCTGAGTCTCTTGACACTCTCTCCTCCCAGAAGGAATACCGATAGCAGCCCCTTATCAATGTTTATCTTGCAAAATAAATATTTAATAAACAAAGCCAAATACTGTTAAAGGGCATTCTGGGACATTAACTTATTCCCCTAAGCAATAGAACAAACAAAGCAACTTCATTAGTGGTAATATATAACAAAGTCCTTTGGGTGGAAGAGCTGGGCTTGCTCAGGTAAGCCAGGGTCTCTGGGGACCATGATGGACCAAATTACACTCACAAGGACAGAGGCTTTCCCGTGCCATGAAAGTGAATCTCTCCTTGCAGTGGACTTCGGCCTGGTCCCTGCAGAAAACCTGTATGGTCACAAAGTGATGCACAAAGCTGTGAGAATCCCAGATCCGCAGCCCTGTCACAACTCCCAAAGGCAGTTGGTGTGTCCTGAGGAGGAGATGTGGATGTTGCTGTCCCTGCGTGGTTGTCGCTGGGGCTCCATGTTACTTATGCTCTTCGGCCTCTGCACGAAAACAAAACCCAGCGAGCAATAACTTCACAACAGCAGACAGAGGAAGATGGGGTGAAATGGGATATAACTGGAGTGTGGATTATGGTGAGAGAGGAAGTGAGGTATAAAAATGACCACAGAGGGATGAGTCTAGGGGATAGAGATCTGTAAGTAATGACCTCTTCCTAGTTTCCTTCCAGAAATTTAGTTCTTTTCAATGCATTGCTTTCTGCAAAAAATCACACAGGAGAGCACACCTTTATATAAATTGGTGCATGAAGTACTTAAAAATTTGTTATAATCTGATAAAATGTTACATTTATCACAATATTTTGCCTGTCTCTTGTATCTTCTCCCTGGTGATCTTGAAGCACATTGTCAGCTTTCTATTCAGTACGTTTCCCAGTATCTTTCTAGGTCAGACTTACCTCTGGTTTACAGAAAGAAAAATTTAAACTAAAATTTAGAATAGCTGAGCTGAGAAAATGACTCAGTATCCCAGGTCCCAGCAATGCTGGTTAAACTGAAGCCTGTCCCATCAAGGCAGTCACCTGTACAGGAGAGGCAGTGACCTGTGCAGCACCTGAGGAAGAGAAGGCTCTCGGTGCTTCCTGCTAGCAAACACCACCACCTTGTCTTTCTGCCAGTACCTTGTCTTTCTGCCAGTACCTTGTGTAAGAGCTTCATTCACTGGTGTGGGGCTGACTCCAATGCAGATCCAGCCATGTGATCAGTTCCCAGAGGGAGTTGTTAAGTGTTCAGGACGCAGCCAATTTGGGCTTCGAAGTCTGTGGCTATACTTAGGGCAGGTCCCTCATTGTTGAGGCCACCCAAACCAGCTCTAACTCCTCCAGCCTTTCTCCAGTCCAGCTGTTCCTGACATCTCTCCATCCCTCAGCCCAGAAACGCTGCTGCTGGGGAGCCACATGTCTGCGCACGCTGCCTTGTTGGTGGCAGCAAAACAAGGGGGCCTTGGCCAGTGCTTGTTTTGCTCTTAGCACTATAACCCTGCAGAGAAAATATTGCAGCATGGGTGTGGAGAGGTCTGTCTCCCTTGACACGTGACGTACCTAGAGCAGATGAAGATTTGGTACTTTCAACGTGAGAAAGGCAAAGCTGGGGGTGGGTAGTTAAGTCCTTTTGGACCCCTTCCCTATCTCTATTTCTTTTTGGGAGCTGTATCTTCTCTGCCTCTCTTAGCTGCTGGACAGCCTGTCACAGCCTGTTAAGTCAGTGGCATCTTGCAGCACTGCCCTGGCACTCCCTGTGCTCCTGCATGCTGGCGGGCTGTGTGTGTGTGTGTGCTGGAAAAGGACTGGGGCCAGATGCCTATCCTGAGAGACTATTCCAGACTAGCTTGGCCAGGCTAGGCCAACAGCGGTGGTTTGGTGGTGACCCTGTGGGCAATGAGTGGGTTGTTTGCTGTCCTGTTCCTGCATCACCTTGTCTCAGAGATTGCCACCTACAGTCCCCTTCACCCCTTGCCTGAACTGCTCCCCTCATTGAGAAGCTACTGGTAGAGAGGAGCAATGGAGGGCTTTCTGCAATGTCCCTCTTGTGGTCTGAGATCAGGCAGGCCTGTGCTCAGGGAGCTCTTACTGCTGACTGGGGGCTTGGAACTTTTCTGTGTCCAAAGAGAGAAGGCATGATTGGATTTTGAACTCAGATACAGCTGCACTGAGCCAGACCTATTGGTCTTTGGTAAACCAGAGCTGGCGCAGGTCCTTAGGGCTATCAAAGCAATACAATTTCACCAATATCAAATTCATCTCACAACTAAAGATGTTCTGACACCCTCAGAGGATGCACTGCAAATCCAAGTCAGTCTGGCTTGGAAATGTGTACTCTGGATCCTGGTCCTTTCCGGCTGCTCTGCGGCATGCTCTCCTGAAAGTGATTCTTCTCAATCCCCTACACATGTGCCACTGAATAAGGAACAGGAGATACTGCCAGAGTTCACACTGAGTGCCACAGGGATCTAGAATAAATACTGCCATGTAATAGATTTTTATCCACTGCCTTGCCATAATCCCCATCTGAATCCCTTCCAAATTGCAGTCAGGCGGCTGTTTGTACAAGTCAAACATTGATTCAGCTGCTCTCAAAAGAGATTTGGGGAGTACAGGCTGGAGGGAGTGCCAGAAAGGGAGCTGGAACAATGGGCTTTATGCTACGTGCTGAAGGGTTAAACTGTTTTCATAGCACCCAGAACCAGTGTAACTTCCCTTTCTACACAGGAGGAGGAGGTATTCACAGGAAGAATAGTTGCTTAAGCAGTGAGCCTGGCACCCTGAGGAGCTCTCCTGTTCATGTTCCACAGGGCTGCAGAGGGCAGGATCACAGCTGCCCAGACCTTCAGGCTGGGAGATGACCTTTCAGTACTGGGAACCACCTGCTCCTCTGGGGTCAGAGCAGACCGTGGTTTCCTCAACATCCTAGATAGCGTGTATGAGGCTTTGCTTCCTGGGTTGTACCTGGAGCTTCAAACATTCCCTGTTGAAACCCCTGGCTAGGGTTGCTCTTCTTCCTATGCGTGCTGGGTGGCAGGGGCCTCTCCCATATTTTCTTCACCCATCTCAGACTACCTGTGTGAAGGGTGGGAATCCAGAACTAGTCCTGGAGTCCTAAGCAGTGGCTACCGGCACCACTCTGCTCACACTACCTGGCTTTCATAGCGTCAGCCAGGATTTTCCTCACAGGCAGACCTTTCAGCCCCTCACTGTGTTTTATTTCTACTTAATTTCCTGCCTCCTTAATGGGCATCAGCATCATGGTCTTCTCTTTGCCCAGCACTTCCCTGGTACTGGCAGGATCAAAGCAGACATTTGAGGCCTTGGCCCCTGAGGTTGAGAAAGTTTTGGGCAGCTGCTTACATCAGCCTTGCAGCTGCCAGCATGATGGAGGGGCACAGTGAATGCCTAGCAGCCAGGACCAGGACTGTTTTTCTCTACCAGTGGTGATTTCTGCAGGGATTAGCCTCTTGTAGAGTGCTTCCATCCCCATGCCATGCTCAAGAGCAAGGGAGGAAATCCAGCAGTGCCAGTTGCAAGTTAAGTGATGATATCTCACTTCCATATACTGAGACAGGCTGGAAACAAATGTGGTGGATTATAGGTCAGTGGGGTAGAGAACAGTTCTTGGCCTGTGCTTGTACAGCACTGAGCCCAGAATTTAGTCATTAGTGAATAATTCTACAAATTCTTTCCTTTCTGCTCATTCCAGATGGCCATGCCTGCCACTTACAAGGATCCTGCTGGTGCTGGATTAGTTACGCAGCATCTCCAGCAGCATATGGGCTTGGTGGAGGTGTTTTCCATGGTTCCTATGGTTCATACATGATTTTTGGGCACAAAGATCTTGGGGATCATGCTGTATAGTCCTAGGCACTAGTCCTGGGCACTGCAGCCTATGGTCAGCAGCCACTGCTGCTGCCTGCAGTGGAGCAAAATGAACAAGACAGAGGCAAGCAGGAGGGAAGGATGCAAAGTGCCTGAATGGCTGCTGAGCATTGTTTCAGAGGTGGGAGCTAGATAACTGTCAGTGATGGTCTGCTGGTGCAGGCAAAAAAAATTTCCCTGGCAGCTGATCACCAACAGATAGATCAGAAAGGTTCAGCCTTAACCAAAGCCAGATCTGAGCAAAATCTCAGGTTTAGCCTAGGAGGAGCGTTGAGCTATTGGTGACATGGCTTAAGAGTTTCTGTGTGGGGTATAGGCTCATTTCCACACCTGCAGCAAACAAATGGGATTATGGTGCCAGGCAGAGTGGCTGCAGCTCATTGACTGGGGCATCCATGTGTAAGGGAGCAAGGGGGTTGCTGGCAGTGTTTGGCAACTATTTTGGCTTGAACATTGGAGATCGAGTAGAAGTTCATTGAGGTAAAGAAAACAAATTGACCACCTGATTCATGGAAAATCCTGCTATAACCAGCCTGGCCATGGACTGAGGGTCATCTCAGGTTGGAGGGAAAGAAATGGGGCTGCCCACTCTCTAGGAGAGTGAGAGCAAGAGGCTTAAGTCTCCTCAGTGCTACTAACAGAGTGCCCTGAAGCTCACAGCCCTGCTTGAAAATGATGGAGACTGACAGATCTGGGATTAATCTAAAGGTTTCAGCTCTCTGAACACCGAGTGGAAATTTGCCTGGAAACCACGGTGCAGGAGCTCAGCATTACGAAAGCACTAACCAGACAGGGGGAGGCAGAGGTATGTGTGGGTCAGATAGCTTGCCCCTCCTGATTATGCACAAAGGCTACAGCACTTGTCTCTTGCTCTCCCAGCCATGTGTCTGGGTAGGGAGAGA
The DNA here is from genome assembly GCA_009867235.2 of Psittacus erithacus. NCBI lineage: Eukaryota > Metazoa > Chordata > Aves > Psittaciformes > Psittacidae > Psittacus > Psittacus erithacus. The sequence continues at coordinate 17,187 of WYDI02027655.1, read as the reverse complement.
AGGCATTCAAAGCTAGTAAGAGCATTAAAAAGTAGGCCATTTTTGGGGATATGTTAGGCAGTCTCTGCTGCGGGGGCAACTTTGGATTGCTAATTAGATGTAAAGACAAAGCTATACTCCCAATGCTCAGCACTCCCAATTGTACCTGGTCACACTCTTGGAGCAGCTGGGTGTTTGACTGGGTCAGGCAGCCTGCACAAATACTACAAACCGTGATTTTGTCTATGCAGGTATTTGTAGGTGCCCCCACACTCCCTTCCCATCCCTGCTTGTGTGGGATGGAAAGGGAGAGTGGGAGGCTGGCAAAGAGCTGGATCCAAGGTGTGCTCTGCTGATGCAGCCTTGGACTTCTCTTGTTCAGCTTGTCTAGCTGCATAAGGGAAAGGCTACCTCCCACTGTGTCTATAGCTTTCCTGTGAGGCTAGGATGCTGATCTGTTGCTTAGTCCTGGATGTGGAAGACCAGGGCATGCCTTGTCATCTGACTTGGCATCCATTAAAACTATTGCTTTAGCCCATACAGTTACAGGGGCGTACCAACCTTTCTAGTACATCCAGGTGCAGTCTGCAAGGAAGGAGGCTATATGGATATGCATATGTCCCCTTCCCCTCAGATACCAATAGCCTTCATCTAAGGCTTCTCAATTAAAGAAAACCACTAATTCTTGTACACCCTGCACTACGTGAGACTCTGAATATTAGCAGAGCTGTTAAACTTAGCCACATCTGCACATTCACCCCTCCATATCTGACTCCAATACACCGCCCCCATCAAAGCACTGAATGCATCTCAGTGCACAGTCTTTACTCCTTTTACTTAGCTTGCTCCATAAATACATAACCCCCAGTGAGCAGGCATGTGTAATACATACTTGTGTATGCTTCTGCTAAGTGTTGTGTATGGGATTGCTGATCTGATTGTTTTAAAGTCACTGGGCTACATCTTCTGTAGTCAATGTAAATTGGTGCAGCACACTGATGCTGAGAGTTTATGCTAGGTGAGGATCCAGCCTACAATGTTAATCTAGAATAGAAACTTGTTTATGTTCCTGAAAAGCAGAGGTATTTTGAGTGTGCAATCAAATTGGCATTCTTATCCAGGCTTCTATATGGTATAACTCTAATTTCAAGATTATAATTATTATTAAATAATGTAGCCGTGGAAGGTTGGTATAAGGTTGTGGTGTGATTTTTATCTCTTTCATGTGATGCTGTTGGACTGAAATCAGCATGGTGATGTGTCCCAGTGCACAAACTGGATATGTAGCAAAGATGAATGAACACAGGCACAGTTTCAGACCAACCCAGCCAAATCTGAACACATGTCCTCTCCTAAGAAAGGAGTTTAGGAAAAAATAATTTTCAGCTCCATAATCCACACACCCAGTCATTATCACAGACATTATGATGGTCTCTCCCTGCTTACATTTGAGAAAAGCTCGGAGGCTGAATTGCAATACAGTTGTTGCTAATTCAAAGTGGGCGACACTGCAGCTGGTGTCTGTTTGCCCATCTGATATACGAATAGCAATCGATTTAGATTTTTTTTTTCTCTAAACATGGTGTGATATTGAGTAGGAGACCATTGCCAAATCTCCGTGAAGAATTATGCTTGGTTTCGCTGGACCAATGCAGCTTGCTCACCCTATTAATGGGTGAAGCATACAGTCCCCTCTAGCCTGGGCAGGTGTTTCACTTGTTCCTCTGTATTTAGCCTCAGAAATGATAATACCTTGTAGCAAATAAAGAAAATAAGTGTTTCAGTTCTAATTCTTGTACTAGATGAATTTCCAATGAAGGTATGCTAATACTTGTCCTATGTTTATTTTATAACCTTCTTTTTGTTCTTTTCCATCTAGATTTACCCTCCTATAACACCTTATCTCTTCTTCAGAGAGCCTGCCAAGATTTGGAGATGACTGTCTTTTTATTCTGCTGTCATATGGTTATTATATATGGTTAGTTAATATTATTCATTGCTATTACAAACATCTTGTAACACGGGTACACCAACTGAACTTTACAGCTATTTCAAGCTTGCTTAATTCTAACTTATAAATCAGCTCCTTTGGTCCCACCATCATTGATTGCTCTTTTCTGAAGTCTGTTTTAAGCTGTTAATCTCATTCTGGGACTGAGGTGTGGGGAGAAGTCCTCTCACAATCAAGTTGACAGCAAGCCTGCTGCCTTGAGATCCTAGGAGACAAAGCACCACATAAGTGCTAAATACTGTTGGGAACATCAGAGAAGCAACTCTGTGAAACAGCACTGTGGTTTGTGTTTATTCTCCCTTGGTGATACTGCATTAAGGCACTTCGTTCACAAGTGATGACAAAGTTGTTCTCTGCTGTAAGCTGAGCCTGAAGGCAGGAGCCCAGTGTGTGATGGACAAGCTGGAGTTTCTCAGAGTGATACATTGCCTTTGCTTTCTCACGGTGCACAGTTTTGAGAAGGAAATGCTTTGGCCTGATGTTTAAGTACTGAAGACAGAGCCAGTGATGCTGGGAAGAATTCAGAGGTGGGAGGGAGGTAAATGAGCTTGGATGAATCAATAACAAACTTGAATCTTTGATCAAAACATGAAGTGACGTACCTGTCTCCTTCCCCTCTCTGCTGCTGTCTGTGCCAGGCTTGGATGAAGCTTGGGGAAGTTTGGGAGTTAACAAATCTTTTTTAGCAAGTGACTTTGCATCTCGACATAATTTCCACATACGGGAATATATTGTGCTAGTCCCTAGGAGAATGTGACGTGACAAGTGAAGAGACAAAAGACTTCTCAACCTCATGCAAGAGACAATGTGCAATTTCTGTCTTTCTTTTCCAGCATGTGTGGAGTGAGCTGTACTGCAAACAGGCTCTCCAGCAGGGGAATGGTACATACAGCTCAGGTTTGGCTGGGTCCTGTTTTCTTCTGTGCTTGCTGCAGATCAGCTTATAAAAAAAGCTGGGCTGCTGTGACCTGAGTTTTGGTGCTTTCCTTCAGCCCACTGCTGTTGTTTCAATACTGTGTCTTCCCACTGTGGATGGTTAGAGGCCAACATTGCTTCCCTGCCCTCTGCCAAGCCTGACACTCCATAGCAGGACTTCTGGTGCTGCCTTTTCCAGGTGGAGCTGGAGATAACAGCAATGTGTTGGCTTTTTGCCATCCAGTCCCTGCCAGGGAGCCAAAGGCAGCACTCACAGCAAATGCTGGTTTCTGGAACACATGAAGCTCTGAAAAGTTGGGATGGTACTCCTGACAAAAGCAATAATGTGCATAGTGAAAGCAAAAAAGGCTGTCACCTCAGGCCCTTGGCTGGCTGCATGTCGGCTTGCTGGCATGAGGTCACTGTTAAATTTTGAAGACATAGTTTTACACACAGATTTGAGAGCTGCTATAATGCTCTAGCCTCGGAGTTTTGAAATTGTGCTACTAACACCATGATTTTACATCATCAGGCAGAAATTAATTTGTGATGTTGCAATGGAATTAAAAACAGAGAAGAAATTGGAGGCCACCTAGCCCAGTGTACCTGACTTTTGGAAGCAGGCTTCAATTCCTGCAAGGCCCTGCTTCCAGTGGAAGCTCCTCTGGGCTTAGACCTATCTCTGAGGCAAAGTCTGGAAAATACTCCACTGAGGCGCTGAAAATAGCAGCAGCTCATACAGAGCTTGGGAGGGGATTTCCAGCTGCAGAAATGCAGTCAAAAGTCTGATGACTGTAAGTGCAAACAAAACCAGGCCAAGTTTGGTTCCTCAAATCAAACACTATGCTCTGAAGAAGTTTGAATTAAGCCTTATGTTGGCCTCAGCAGACCTGATCTGCAGGATGTCCTTGAGTCCATACTGTGGCCCCAATCAGTCCTTGCTGCAGGAGACCATTCTATGATTCTATGGTGGGGCATCCGGCAGGCAGAAGGAAGATGCTCTAGAAGCAGTGTCAGCTTTTTTCTGCTGCTGAGCTGTGCTCCAGCCTCTCTTCCCTGTTTGTTGCCAATGAGGTGGCAATTACGCTCCCATCGATCCCTCCTCTCCAGGAATCACCCTGCATGCCCCAGCACACTGTCACAATCAATAGCCCAACCCTCTTGCAGAGATGATGAGGAGGCCAAAGAGGCAATTTGCTCACTGGACAGGTTACAATGAAATAATATTGTGTCAGGAGGTGAAGCAGCTGGCACTAAAGATTTCTCTCTGTGGCCAGAGGGAAAGCTAGGCTTGGGTGAGATTTAAAGTCAGGCTCAATAGCTGCTGCTTAGATCCTGCTGGAGATAAAGTGTAACTGAAAGAATGTGAAGAAGCGATTGTTTAGGAACAGAAGTGAGGCGGGCCTTTAAACCCATTACTTCAAAATCGTTCTGACTGGGAAGGAGGACATAAAATACCTTTCATTTTTGACCTCTGGCTGATAGGAATTAAATACTTACAGGGTTCCTTGTGGGTAAAACTCAGGCCTTCCAACAGCCAAGCTCAACCAATTAGCTTATTAGTAAAATATAAATTTTACTAATGTATTCACAAAAAGGATGCACTCGCCTTGACAGTCACTGCTGTCATCATGTGTTAGAGGCATATTACAAATTAGGCAATCAAAGTTACCACTTAGATTTTCTGCCAATTTTTGACAGACAAGGCAAGGGGAATTTCAAGACTTCTCTGACATGTTTTTATCTTGTTTTGAGTAGCCCCTTGATGTTGTATCCCAAATGAAATAAATAAATAGCTTTATGCCTGTTACTCCCTGATGCAAAGCTTATGTTTGATACATGATAGTCATCTCTCCCATACAAAGTATGTTACAGTCTTTAGCTTTGCTGAGTGTAAGCAGAGGGCACTGTGGGTGCTACTTAGCTCAAGGGCCTTGGTGTCCATTTGCGCCCACTGCCCTCTTCCTGACATATATCAAATACTTAGAAATATGTACAATTACTTGGAAAAATAATAATACTGATCTGTATAATGGAATCTGTCAATATATTTATATAGAATTAAAGCAGAGGTTAGTGTAAGCATGGGAACTACTGATAACAAAGTCTTGAGTCAAAGTTGGATTCACAGGAAAAGAAGGCTTAGTGATTAGACCTGGAATACTGCCTGAAAACTGCTGCTGCTCCCAGCTACACTTCACACACACTTTGCCGTCTCAGGCACATAAATTAGGCCAAATTTTTCTAAAGTGCCCAGTTATTTGGAGTGCCTCATTAGTGATAACCCAAGTGTGGAGTACCTGCAGATGTCCCTCCATCAGTAGGACCTAGCAAGGCCCTGCACATCTGCTCATCAAGTCAGCTTGCAGTTAGGCATCTCGCAGTCATAATGGAGGCTTTCTGCTTTCCATGCCTCTCAGTTTCCAACTCTGTGAAATGGAGGCAGCACTGCAGGAAATGAACAGCTTAGTGAGAGGCGTCCAGAATAGCCTGTTCACACTACATGGCAGCAGGGAAACCCTGGATGATTTGGTATGCCCAAGGAAACCTGGGTCTTAGGTGTCATCACAGACTGCTCATTCCAGCTGTGTGGCTAAGCCCTTGAGGTTTCCTGCAGCCTCCAGCCATCCCATGGTTTCTCTAGGGCAAAGTCCAGCACAACACAGTGATGGATCCCAGCGCTGCTGTCAAGAATGTCCCTGGGTGTTGGAAAGCAGTCTGTGGCCAGTCCAAATACAGGCTGTCCACAGGGCCGCTGGGTGTCTTCTGCTGACTCTATGGCTTTCAGATTAATAGTACTCCAGAGTCATCCTGTGCAAATGCAACCCAGGACTGCATGCTCCTTTGCAAATAAATGGGGGCAGAGTGCTGAGCTGGGCCCTGCAATGCATGGAGCAATTTCCTGTTAAGCAGAGAGCACCTGACTTCCCCCGGCTCTGCAGAGGGAGAGGGTGAAGCATGATCTGCCTTTTCTGTGCTGCACAGCTCCCATCTCCACAAGTCTAATGGTGCTTATTTGTCACCATGGAAAGGAAACCCCAGCATTGTGCAAGCACATCTGCTCAGCGGGCTGCCTCTGCTTGGCACTTGCCAGCATGCAGCACGATACTGTTTGCTGGTCCCCATGCCACTTGCCTTGGGTGCTTTGAAGCAGTGCTGGCCACTGTGAAATAAGGGTCAGGGATGTGTGTGCTTCCTGCCAGTGGGCTCAAACAGCTGCATCTAAGCCTAAAGCAAAGCCTCCTGAGTAGCTATGTAGGAATGTGGGTAGGGATTGACAAGCAGAGGCCAGGTCTCCTCCTTGTCTCTATAGGTTAGGAGTTGGGCAGAGTGTGCTAAGAGCTGGTGGGTACTAGGCTGCATTTTCAAGAGCATGCTACAAGAATTTTAATGTTGCCTCTCTCTTTCTTTGGGGTAGCTCCACCTGGAAATGCAGTTTGAAGATTTATTAATTATTGCCCTTCTTTGAAGTGCAAATGGATCTGACTCAAATGCATAAATGCCAACACTTTTTCAGTGCTGACTTAGCTCCAGGTGTGACACTAATGTCTTCCTCTCTCCGAAACACTGCGGTTACATTAAATCATAGCATAGCCCTGCCTGGGGGCAAGAAACAAAAGGAATGGGTTCCTGTGCAAGGTAGAAAAGCTGTGCCCCACCCATGGGGCAGCATCAGCCTCAGAGGTGCAGGGCATTGTTTGGGGTCAGGTCTCCCTTGACTGAACTGAAGATCCCATGCCTCTTATCTGTATTTGTGTAGTAATGAGGGCTTTCCACTAGAGAGAGACATGAGTACATACAGAAAACCTGTTCACTATTTGTATCACACAGTCCATTTGGCCAACATGGTGCAAAAGAGAATGGCTGGAGCTGATCATGAAATGAGCTTCTTCCCCCACTAAAATTTTCACTTATCTTTTCTGACTGACAGTTGTCTTCAAGACTATGGGGTTTTGATAAAGAAACATTTTTTTCATTCTTCCTTTAAAAAAAAGCTATTGTTCTTAGGTTTTTTTTCAGTGGAGGCCGTAATGGAGTCAAATATTGGACAATCTCACAAAAAAAAAAATTGAGGAAGTTGCCAAAAATATATCCGTTAAGAATACATTTCTAAAGAAAATTCTCATCTGGATGTTTTTTATCTGACAGGGAAGTGGAGACTACCCAGGCAAAAATTTGTAATTCTTGTGTACCTTTCTTTTTCTATAGACAAAAATCTGATTGAGTGACCTCTGAGCTTATGAACACCTGTTGGGAGGACCATGGCAGCTATTGACCACAGCATGTTTTAAGAGCAGAAGTAAAGAGTGGCATTCTTTGTTGAAAATCCCAGGGATACAGAAATTTGGCCAAGGACAGTGGTGTTAATATTTCTATATTTACGTGTCATGGCTTAATTGCTACAGGCAGCCAGGCCTGCACTTTGCACACCAGAGGGAGCTGGTCCTCTCAGCTCTTTGCTAGCAGAATACCAGTGCAGGCAGCAGAGCCAAACCTTCTTCCGGTGGTGTTGGGGCAGGGCCCCTCTAGAGGTAAAAGCACCGTTGAGTGAGATAGCACATGATGTATTGTTGCATGTATGTAGTGTAGGTTTTCTTTTGGGGTCACTCGCAGCTATGAGTGTGGAGAGTAACACCTAACACTGCTTTGCTTGAGATTTCTGATGAGCATACGGCTCAGGGTGGCAGGGCTGTGAGTCACACAATTTCTTCTATTTTTGGGTCCTGTTTTTGAATGCTTTCCCCTGTGGTGTATGGGTGGTTGAAGGAAATACACACACGCACACTTCACATACTGCAAATAGTCTGCATTTGAAGGCCTCCTATTGCTTTCTTGCAGATCCTGCCAAGCTTTCAATCTGCTAGTCTGAATAAACACCCTTTCCTGGGGTGTTGCTCACTGGGAACAGATGGTCCCTGTGGGACAGATGGCTCCAGAGCTGGGAACTTCCAGTGGCTTTTGGTGGGAGATGGGATCCCATTCTTTACCTCAAATGTCCATCCTTATGATGACTGATAGGCACAGTGAGAATGTTCTTCTCTAGTACATTTCTAATCCCATGAAAAATTCTTCTTCATTGCCATCAGGTGTGAGTGGATGGGTCACCATCAGAGCCTAGGTTGAAGCAGGAGGTTCAACCATACAGGCAGTGTCTTCCTTTCAGCTGGACATAGAAGAAATCTGAGGAGTGAAGAAGGAAATAAGAAAACACATCGACTCAAAGACCATGAAATAAAAGCCTTTTTCTTTGATACCTCCCAAGTGTCTTCTTGCCCCAAAATATGTCTCTTGCACTACCAGGATCACACCATCACAGATCTTCATCATGACTGGAGACTGGGGTGTAAATCCATGGCTTTAAGAGCCTTTTGTGAATCAACGTGGATCTGAACAAGTGTCTTCAATATTCACTCTTAAGTTACAGATCCAGCTTTGCATCTTGGAGAACAGAGGTGCAGGATTTATCTGGTCCCTTCACCATCAGCAGCCATTCCTGAAATTGCATCACTGCCTCTGAGATTGTTTCCCAGATGCTTTCCATAAAACATCTGATATCTTAAAGAGATGTCTTTTCCTTTTCTGTTCATCTGCCCTGGAGCTATTATGATCATAGTAGCTGTTGGATTCACAACACTAGGGGCGAAAGCCTGGCTGCATTCTACCCAAGGCACCCCCTCTTCTCCTCTGTGCTAGTTTGCTGTAGCCTTTTCTCAAGGCATATGGCCTAAACCCAACAAGGTTGTTAAACTCCCAGCTCCTATTTGTTCTTAATTTTCCCTTTGAAAGCCAGCCCTCAGCCAGTACCTTTTTCTCAAAACCCACAATCATTTGTTATACCAAGGTTTTGTTTGCTCCAGCTTGAAGCCCAGCCTTCCTGTGGGGAGATAATACCACACATAGGGGACTAAATGTTGAGAGATAATACAGTTGGGAATTTTTACCTCAGAGTCGTGTTTTATTATAGATCACTTTCTCCCTTTGTAATATCCCCCTGGGCCTCCTAATAAACCCCTCTCTCCACTTGTTTATGGACTCTCTTTCCGTTTCAGAAATCTGCTAAATGCAGAAGCCTTTAGTCAGAAAACGTAGACTAAAAGCTGCTCTAACCCAGCGTTTCTTCCCTCTCCTTTGTGAGCCCAGTGCACATTAACTGAAACTTATATGCTTTCTGAGGCTGCCTGTGTTATTATTGAAACTGATGCACATTCACTCCAACCAATCTATTTTTATTTGAACCACTTATGCTGTATGAAACCAAGCATAATTACTACAGTCAATATAGCTATGTTTGTTTTTATTTAAACTCCTAAGTGTGCTAAAAGCAATGAATGCTTTTCCCCCTGAAAACCAATATATACGTATAAGAGGCAGAAAAGGTATATATCAGTCAAAGAAGGAGTGAGTGGTGGCCCAGGGGGCCACTCCTGAAATCCACTGCTGGAGCAGGTGGGGAGAGGACAGCAGCAGCCAAGGAAGTGGGCTGGGATGGGCAGTGTGGCTCTGAAGAGGCTGCTGCTGCTGGAGGCACAAGGCACTGACCCCATTTTCCTGCATAGCCCCTGGGCTCAGGGGCAGCTCTTGTCAGGGGACAGAGTATAATGTGTGGGGAGGGGATTGCGGAGCGAAAAGTAGGGAAGAGACATTTGGCACAGGCAAAGAGTGTTTTCTCTGTGTGCCTGTTTGATGCTGTCAGTACCAGAATCAATAATTAGAATTTTGTTCATTGACAGTAAATTAAATTGGTGGGATACCCCCATAAATGAGTAAATTGTTTTCACCCATGACACCAAATGCCTCTATCAGCGACAGACATTAACCATTTTAGGGATGTGTTTTTACCCTCAGTCATGGGAAATGAGCAGTTAACAGGCTTCCTAAAGCTCTGATGGGCTCTGCTCTTTTGCTTTTGTTTGGCAGGCAGCTTGTCGCTTTTCATCATCAAGATGTCAAGATGTCAATATGTAGGAGAAAGAGAACTTCAAGAATGACCAAAATAGCTGATCAAGGTTGGAGGGACTATTCAAGGTAAGATCCAAGATGGTCTGCGTCTATCCTGGTTGCTTTTGAAATGCAAAGTCAAGCCTGACCACACACTTCATCAATTACTACTTGAGCAAACTAAAAACAACTGCTTTTTGTATCCTTCCTCCCCAACTGCATAATATGTCTAAGTTAGGAAATTCTGTGATCTGACGGGTTACCATGGTCTGTGTTCTGCAGCTCCTCCTAGAGCTCGCAGACCATCATCTGTGTTTTCCTACACTCACATGCGGCTTTTCTGTTAGAATAGTCCCCTCTTCTTGTTAGCAGCTTTGTTATACCTACTTTTGTACAGCGAAGATTCCAAATCTTCGGTTTAGTTATTCTGTTTCCACGCCTCTAGGCAGCATGGGTGCTCATTTCCAGGCCCTCAGTAAAACACGTTGAATTGTGAATGGCATGTTTCCAACTGTGTAGCCTTTGTTGGGCTCTTAAATAGTTGTTACAGCAAGAAAGCTCTTGGGGCATTTCAGTTGGCCAACAGCTGTGGTGTGTCTATATCCCAAATACCATATGGTTTTGGTTTATTTTGTGACTCCTGTATTACCTGGAATTGTTTTCCTTTTGTCCAGTGGCCAAGCCCAGGCAGGTGTATACGGATGGTCCGTGCTAGTTGGTCTGTGGCATGAAGTGACGCACCTGCAGTTTTCATTCAATGCTGTTTCTAGCTTTTAACATGTACTGATCTTTCAGTGACAGATGTGCATATTCAGTTGCTGGAAGAAAGAAAGCAAATTCAGTGTTCCTGGGTGAGCCTGCAGATAGCATTTATGAGTTGTATTACTGCAAGGGCTAAATTTACACTTTGCCTGCTTTACCCATGCTTTAGAAAACAATATGCAGTGGACTGTCACCCAGAGAGGTTTAGATTCCTGGAGCATGTGGCCTGTGCCACATTCTTGCTTACAGAAAATTGTTAGCTTTAAAAAGTAAAAGAGACTCATGTGCATGCTAGACAGGTTGGTGTATAATTTGTGTTCAGCGGTAATCAAAGACCTAGAGAGCATTAACATAAATGTGGCTTTGGTTTGGATGAAGTCTTTTATTCAAAGAGGTTTGTTTAGATAAAAGTATCTATGCTGGCCTTGTGCTTAAACTTTGACCCTTTGTGTAGCTGTTGAGCAGTAGAAGTACAAGTATACTTCCTTGTAGTCGGCTGTTTTATTCTCTGTCACTAACCACCTCCTTTTGTGTAGTTTGAGACAGAATTGTTTTTTGCTAGGGCTGATAGCATCGTGTGTGGGTGCTTGGGTTGTAGAATATGCCAGCAGCCATAGTTGGCATCTGAGTATCTGACTTAACATCGCTGTGCTCAGCAAACCAGTGACACTGATCTCTTCCCTTCCACCAAAAAGACAGTTTCTGGTCTGCCACACACCTTAGCAGACTAAGACTGTATGTTAAACCTAGTGGCCCTGGTGAGGGTTTCCATCCTTACTGTGTCCCCAACAAGAAATATGGGCAGCACGTGCCAAGGCAAGCCTTGGCCCAGCTGTTATTGTAGAGTCCATCAGAATGAATGACAGGTTCATGAGTCAGCTGATTGAGTGGTGTCTCATCCCATTTCCAGTGTGTCAAAGTCCCCCCAAACTGTAGGACACTGTGGTAACCTCCTTGTCCATATTAACAAAGATCAAGGGCTGAACAGACCTTGCTGCTCATTCTGGGGGGTTTTCATTGCTATGAGGAAAATTTAGATGGTTTCTCCCATGTTGCTGTTTGTGCAGGAAGAAGGTTCCAAGTAGCATAGGTCGTCCACACTGCCCGTCTTTTGGCTGGAATCAAAATGCATCCCCTGCCTCTGCTGTTTGCTGACAGACTGTGTGGGAGTCTTTGAGGCCAGTTCTTTGCTGTCTGGGGTGTAGGCACAGAGCCAAGCACTGCCAGCCTGTGCCACTGGGTGCAGACAGAGAGTTTTCCAGCTGTGCAAGGTGCTGTGATACAGGGGTGCCTTAGCCTCCCTCTGCCTCAGGTGCCTCAGCTTTACAATGAACTAGATACTAAAGTGAATGGTATAACACAAATGAATCATACAATGACAACAACTGACAGGGGACGTTTGGAGGCTAAATTCATGTCTGGAAAATGTGCTCTAAGGACCTGAAGATGGAAGAGCATTATTGCTATTATTGATATTGCACTAACATCTCAGAGATCTCATTCTGGGACCTGAATGCAACTCTGCCTAAGCTCTCTGTATGCACATAAGAGAAAGATAGCCCCTGCCCCAAACATCTTTCAAAACAAAATATGACATTTCCCAACATGTGGCTATTAACCAGAAAATGAGGGAGAGGTCAAGGTAAAAGTGAGATGACAAAATTTGGCATAATAATCTGCAGTTCTGACGCATCCACTCCCTTGCCATTGCCATGTGTTAAAATCCTGCAGTGGTTCATAGTATTACTGAATAACTAGCTCCCTCTTGCAAACCAGATGTTCCTTTCCCCTTCTACATTTCCTGAATGAGTTATACCCAGCATGCCTGTGGACTTGTGCTGAACCTCCAGAAAGATCAGGAGGAACTCAGACCATTAGAGTTGGTACGCAGAGCTGATTGATCTATTCAGGCAGGCTTCGGACCCCAGTACCTCCCAGTTAATCCATTTAGCATTGTGTTTGCATGTTTGCTGAGGTATTCAAAGGGGCTTTATGAAAAGGAGGATTTCTTCAAACAAGATAAAAAGGCAGAGATAAGCAAACAGACAGGATTTCAATCCTAACCTGCATTTAAACTGAGTGGTTGTCAATACTAATAACATAAAAGCAGCAGTGAAGTGTGGTTGACACGCGCCAGGTAGAGAATGCTAAGAGACATCTGAAAATCCCATCAGAAATTACAACGGCAAATGTAATCAGCATGTCTGGAATTGTCTTAATTCATTGCCTTTATATTGTCTTGAGAAGCTGGCAGGGGTCCTCTGCACTTACTTAGCTTGTGCCGGCACAACTTCATCCTTTTTCCTGTGCTCTTACTCCTTTCTGGTACCCTATAAACGGAAGTAGGGGGTGATGCTAATGCAAGGTGCTCCTGCCCATAGCTGTAAATGTGAGGCACTCTCTCACTGTATTCAGGATTCAGGGCTTTTTCAAATTGTAGGCCCTAAGTGTCAGTCCTGTGTGATAGAAGAATTCAATCTTGATCTGACTACACATGATGTGGTGCAGGTTGGAGGACAGAGGCATTATCAGTGTGATGTGGAGGCTTGTGCCTGGGCTTTCTGGTGATGATGTAGGCTGGAAAAGTGGAGATGTATGGGGAAACACAGCAGAGAGGCAAGCGATGTTGTTTGTTAGTCAAAACTGACTGTGGCTTAGCAGTGTCTTTGCAGGACTGCGCCCAAATGTACACACAGCACAGTAAGGCGTGGGAAAACATGAGGCATGGTAGGGCACAGATCTGAGAAATCAGTTACAAAGGAAATGCAGGAGCTGGAACTACAGTTTAGTATGTCCACAGGTACATATTTAGCAGGCAGTGGCTGACAACAACATAGGGATCTGGGGGCTCCACAGAAAATTTCCAAAGTCATTTACACAGTAGATTAGCATGTGACCCAGGAAATCTGTAAACAAAAATTGTGGTTTATGCTGAAGGGGGAAAACAGGTACAAAATCACAGTAAATGGATGCAGAATGACTACACTCTCATGTAAATACAACTGGTGGAATTGTGGGAGGACTACAGTGCACTCAGCTATGTTTTTCTGATGGGACTTTTGCAATGGAGGGGGAGCCTCTGCTGGAATATTTGGCAGGATTTGAAGTAGTGGTGGTAGGAATACCTTGTGAGCTCAGGGTATGGAGCAGGCTGCTTCCAGTGGCAATGAGGATGCTGGCCTTATGCAGTGAGGGTCAGCACCACAAAATACCAGCTGTAAGGAGACATAATTTAATTCAATGAACTCATCCATGGAACTACAGGGCCAGTATGATTCCTAAAATACAAAACACTACAGGGAAATCTATTAACAGTGGCTAAAACAAAAGCTGAGCTGAGACTGAATCACAAACCCAACTGTCAGAGACCAATGGTTCCAGGCTGCTAAGCCATGAGCACAGTACACAACACTCAAGTGGATGGGCACTGCTAATCAAGAGATTCCTGACTAGTTCTGCAGAGCAGCTGCTATTTCCAGTGAGGTTCACCAGCTCAGTGCCGTTGCTGGAACTGCTGACACCACCTCCTGAGCTGGTAAAGAAAGAGGAGGCAGCTCTGCAACATCAAGCCAGGTAGAGAAGCAAGGTGAGTGAATAGCACATGTTGGAGGGAAAGGAAGAAAACACCTGTACCAATAGCTGAAGTAGAATAAAGGGCTGAGGAGATCAACCAAACAGATGCAGAGCATTCATTGATTTCTAAATGAAGTTCAGCTGCAGAAATGCTGCTCTTGAGCAAACAGGGGCTGCTGCTGTAGCCTGCATTCACAAGCAAGAGGGCTGGTGAGAGTAGTGGGCACAACCAGATTTGCTATGAAATACCTGGGTGGAGTGGAAGACAAGTTCTGCATGAGCAAGGCCAGGTAGAAAGAGGCTGGAATAAGGAAAAGAAAATGGGATGCTGACATGAAGCTACACACCATCTTTCCAGATAATTTCCAGACTTGTGTCATTTGTGACCACACTGGCATTGCAGTGTCAAGTGAACTGCTGATGTTGCTTCCCTGGGGAATGGCCAGAGCTGGAATAACTCAGCAGTCCTGTGCTGGTGGGTTTGCTTTCATTTCAAACAATAATGATAATATTTCCCTCCTCCTGCTGCCCTTTTTTATTTTCTCAAGTGTTTAGAGTCAGTGTTTCTACTCTAACTAGGTCAGGGAACCTAAGTAGGTCATGGTGACTCTCTGAATGTGGCAGATCTAGAAGCAAAGCTGAGGACCTGACTGTGTGTAAACAAAAGGTGGCAAACTGGGCCTAGTGGGAGGGACAATCTCAGAATGCAGTGGGGAGAGCGTGAGAAACATCCTCATGGCAGCTGAGGAGGGAAAGTGAGGTGTGGGCCTGAGGAAGTAAGGGGGTTGGAGAATGGAGTACAGCTGAGGTGGGAAGAAGGGCAGAGGATGGGATTACAGCTGTAGGTGTGAGGAAAGCAGAGCAAGGTATTAAGGCTAAGGGTTATGAAGAGTTAAGACTGTTGGGGGGAGAGCAGAGAGATGTGTAGGTGGGAGCTGGGATTGGGCTTGCATGGAGGGCAGAAGGTGGGGAAAAGGCTGAGATGCTGAAGTGTATCTGAGAAGGAAAGAGAGTGATGAGAAAAGCAGGGATGATGTTTAACCAGAGGGTGGAAAGAGGGAGACAGAGGAGCAAGGAAGGTGATATTCATGTAGCATGAAGCTGCAAATCCCAGTGAGGCCATGGTGAAGTCATAGTGGTGTGCCTTCCCTCCTTTCTGGCAAGGGTACGCATATTGAAGGCAAAATTACAAAAGAAAAGGGGGCTGTGACTGTGCTTGTGCTTCTCAATTGTACCTCATTTTGCAGGAGGCATTGTTCACTTTGGTTTCAAAGCTCTGACTCCCATCCAAAGTTTGGTGTTCTTCCACTGGAGTAATCAAAATCTGGTTTTCTCAAAAACAAAGAATAATGAAGCTGCAGCTGCAGGAATAGCTGTTTACACCAAAGGGAGAAACCCCTAGGATTTGAAAGTTAATTCCCTTTTATACGCCTAATTTTGAGTCTTTGTCACCCAATGCCTTACACATTTGGGGTTGGCAGGTTGCAAATGATACATGTTACCCATGCTACCCTGTGGGACCTCTCAAATTAGTGCTCCATGGAAATGTGGAGACTTCATTTCCCCATCTGCAGCATCTCCCTCCTTTTATCACAGTGCAAGTGTGTTCATAGGTGCAAAATCAGTGCATCCATGCAAGGCACATCTGCTTTGCAGGGGCACTCCGTGTCTGTTTCACATGGCTTGGGAACATGTATTTCTGAACTGAGCAGGACACCACATTGCATTGAATCTGGTGGTGTATTGAGCAGTGTATGGCTGCATTCATTTGGGCTCCCAGAGCTCCTGTCTTGATAATGTGTATGCTCTTA
This sequence comes from Psittacus erithacus, assembly GCA_009867235.2. NCBI lineage: Eukaryota > Metazoa > Chordata > Aves > Psittaciformes > Psittacidae > Psittacus > Psittacus erithacus. The sequence goes on along the minus strand of WYDI02027655.1, from coordinate 1,197 downwards.
TGGTATGGTTACTGTTGCTCAGTGGACAGTTAGAGTAGCAGCCTGCGGGGATGGACGTCCTGTTTTATTATTACTGTCAGTCGTGGCTGTAGGATCCATTGGGGTAGTGTCTGCAGTGGGGCAACCAGAGCTGTCATACGGGGCTTGTGCACAGAGATCTGCAGCACCTAAGCCCTTGCCAACAGTCCTTACTCCTATAGTTGTCCTACCAGTACTGAAAGTATTTTAGTTTTCCTTTTCCGCAGAAGTTATTAGTCCTGACCTAGCTGCTTGTGTCTTACTGAGTTTAGCTTTTTCAGTTTGTCTTGGATAGCTGTTATATGAAGTTCTAGGGAAATTTGCCTCTTCGGGCTAAGAGCAGTCGATTTGAAAGAGAAGGAAGAAGGACAAAAAAGGAAATATTTAAGGAGGGGGCGTATTCCCTGATGGTGCCAGCCTGGTGAGCCTTTCTTCCCTTTTCATTGGCAGAGATGTTGTTGTGACAGGGGTATGCAGCTTTGATTCTATAAAGTCATCTGTGTATAGGCATTTGCCATGGTTTAACCCCACCTGGCAGCTAAGTACCATACAGCTGCTTTCTCACTTCCCCCGCTTTCCCTTCCTGGTGGGGTAAAGAGGAGAATCCAAAACTAGAAAAGGTAAAACCTGTGGACTGAGATAAGAATAGCTTGGTAATTAAAATCAAGTGCAATATATACTACTACTACTGCTAAGGAAAAGGGAGATAACAAAGAACAAGAGAAGAAAACTCAAAACCCTGCAGAACAGCAGTGATGCACAACACAGTTGCCCACCACTCGCTGACCAATATACTCAGTCTGACCAGAGCAGCAATCCGGCCCTTCTGTGTGACTCCCCTTAGTTTATACACTCAATATGACGTGCTGTGGTATGGAATATCCCTTTGGCTAGTTTGGGTCAGGTGTCCTGTCTCTGCTTCCTCCCTGCTGCTTGTGCCCTTCCTCATTGGCAGAGCATGAGAGACTGAAAAGTCTTTGTCTGGGGTAAGCACTACTCGGCAACAACTAAAACATCAGTGTGTTATTGTCCTGGGTTCAGCAGTAGCAGTCATTTTTCTCCTTCTTAGTAGCTAGTGCAGCACTGTGTTTGTGACTGTTGGCTTGGGAACAGCGCTGATAACACTGATGTTTTTAGTTGCTGCTCAGTAATGTTTACTCTGACCAAGGACTTTCTGAG
>WYDI02027652.1:0-22154 GCA_009867235.2 Psittacus erithacus | reverse complement strand
AGGATTTCCCCTTAGTGAAGCCATGCTGGCTGTCACCAAGCACATTGTTGTTTTTCATGTGCCTTAGCATGCCTTCCGGGAGAATCTGCTTGAGGTGAGACTGGCTGGTCTGTAATTCTCTGGGTAAAACTATTCTGAAGCCTAGAAGACGCAAATCTGGTCTTTGAATTCAGAAATAAGTGAGTAGAATATTCTCATTGACAAACATAGTCACAATTGAATATCTAGTCTTATCAACGAGGGAATGGCACAGTGCCTCAGCAGAGCACAGCACATGCCAATACATTTGTTTTTCCTCTGGTCATAAAAACTAGAAAACAGAGTTGCTTAAGAAAAAAATAAGTTTTGGATATGGCACCTTCTCCCTCCCCAAACACTTGATGTGTGTAAAGAGAGAGAGCTAAAGATTTCAAGTAAAAATATACCATTTTTGTTTTCTATTCGCTTTATTGTTTTGCTTAACACAGCACCTAAACGATCAAACTTACATTTTTTTTTATGACCCGAAGAAGTTCTTTCCAGATTTGATAAATCTTAACAGATTCAAGCAAGCACCTTAGAAAGCATTTTTAAAAGGCATCTTATACTGTGGGAAAATTTGCAGTTAACCGCTGGCCAGGTTTTCACGAGTGCTGTGCAATTACCTCTCCCACGGGAGTCAGCCAGAGCTGTGGACACCTCTCAAAATCAGGTTAGAATTCTGTCAAGACAGAGCTGCCAGACATCAGGTACCAGATTCATTCTTGTTTTTATCATAATAAGGCACAATAGTTTATATAGAGGGATTAATCTGGCTGATATTTGTAGGTTTGTTTTGGCCCCATAGTTGTTGAATCCATCTTTCTAACCTTCTGGAGAGCTTTTGTCCTGTTGGAATTGCCAAGCAGTTACAAAGATATCCCACTTGGCTTCCAGGCTGCTGAGCTCCCACTGGGATAAACTGAAACCCATCCTGTCATTTCAGTGGGGGGGACAGGGAGCACAATGACTGCTATAAAAGACATTCATTTAAAAATAAAAGAAAAGAGGGTACCCCTCCTTAAAAAGAACCATGAAATATAGACTGAAAGGGATGCTTTTCACTGCAAATTCCCTCTGCATTGCCTGATTTGCTTGCTGTTAACTATCTGAGAGCAAAGTGTTCTTGACTTAAATGAGTTTCATCCCTGAGCTTTAAACAGTAAGAGTATCTATCCTTTTACCCTCCCCTTCAACCTGTATTTTCCACGGCTTCACACAGCTATATATGAATATGTCTGTCATAACATCTAACAGGGCTGTAATAATAGATCATTTCTAAATTACAGCAGCTGTAAAAAAGAAATGCAGTGCCTATGCAGAGGAAGTCTATCTCTACTCTCTAAGGATCTCTGCTATATTGTTTTATAAACAGTTGAACTACAGCATAGGGGCAGTACGAGTTCCCTTTATCTCTAGGATGCCCAGTTCTTTCAACCACATTAAAATGTCATTAATTTGGTTTGAAAAGTTTACATATCTCCACGGTTTCCAAATAGGCTTTGAAATTTGGCAGCAGTGTAGTCTTGGAGTCAAGAAAATGCTTTTTGTGGGAATTATGCAGATCTGTTCAAAACTAGCCAAATTATAAGATGTCAAAATTCTGATCTTTTCTGTCTTTTGGATGGCACAGCTTGGTTTTGGCTAGGTACTAGAGTTCCCCGAGACCTGCTAATGCTGAATGTGCTCTTGGCCAACTTCTTAGCTTTGCTGTCAGTACGCAGAACAAATACTCAAGATGGGACATGCTAAGCATATCCTTATGCTTATCCTTCTGCAATCATTTTCATGGGGACCCCAGAGACTGGATATTTTCTTACTAAGGTGAATGAATTCTCTCTCTGTATTTTCATGCCAATGACTTGTTAACCTTGGACTGCAGAACCTGCAAAATGACTTATTCCTTTGGATGGCCAATGCCATCTCAAAGCTTTGCTGCTGACTCTCAAGAATCTGAGAAACATGCACTGGCATACCTGGTGAAGGGGGCTGCTCCTACAGATAAAGCCTGTTGTGGTGGTTTGTGTAGGGGATAGAACTGTCAGTTAACAATCACCTTGCCAAAATATATCAGCACTATGCTTTACTGCACTTTGTTGTCTAAATTGAGGCCGTTGGGATTACTTTCTTCTCTCAAAGCTGTGGTGCAACCCACAGCACACTGCTGTGGCTGGAGACAACTCCAGTATGATCCAGTACAACTCTGTTCAACAGCAGGGTTTATTTTATAAGGTTCTATCTGAGCTACTCACCCAAATTTCATAATGTGTTGCAGAGCAATGCATAGAAATTTCTGTGAATATAGCATTATAGTAAATTCATTTGACAAATAAAAGCTATATATATCAAGCCAGAAAAGGTTGAATGTTTGGTTGTGGGTTTTTTTTTGTCTTGGTTCTGCTATTATTTGTTCTGTCTTCACTTAGATGAAGGCAGAATGTGCATGCAACACAGTATTTACATGTTTTTTGGGAACTGCAGGCTTGCAGACTTGTGGAATCACGCAGAACACAAACCATTAACAATACTGGCTTTGTTTACATCCAACTCTGCCACAAAATCTCTTCCTCAAACTCATAGTTTCCTAAGAGCTCTAAGGCATTTAATGAATGCAGACCCTAGAGATCACTTTTTTTTGGGCATGAGCTACCCTGCCCTGTCAGCTTGGTCCCTAATAAGTCTTTATTCATTTGCATCTCTGGATGTTATCAGTGACAATCGTTTATAGAGAGCTGTAAGTTAACACAGATCCTATTATGAAAAGCTTAAAGTGTACAAGGCACAAAGTAATAATTATGCAGAACAATTGCAAAGTGGTTTGGTTATCAGAAAGCAGCTCTAAACAGATACCAATACTTTGTGACTCATTTACCCTTGAACCTCTCAAAAATTGGGAAGTGGCTGAGGCTGCCCAGAGTGATTCACTTACACTTGGTTTTTTTCAGCTGCTTTTCTGAACCACAAACTTTTTTTCTGCATGAGGGTGTCAGCTTTCTTAGAGTGGGCATCTCTAAAGTGAGGGGTTAACATATGGATGCTTTGCCATGTGCTGAGCACTCAGTATTGTTTACATGAAGAAAAGAAGCAAAAACATTTTATGTTTTTCATGTGTTTTTAACATGATTTAAAGGATGGAAATAAGGAGGAAGTAGAAACATATAACAGCTGAATACTGATCTCGAACAATACTCCTTGAATTACTCCCAGTAGGCACAGTATCAAAATGAATGCAATTAAATTCATGATAGTAAGTGTAAGCCCATAGATGTAGAATTGATGAAAAGGCAAAAAGCTACCTGGACATCTTCCTATCCAGGCAATACCAAGTGACATACCTTTTTCTGAGTCATTACAAGATGATGAAGTGTAGGAAGCATTCTAGATAACTAGGTCTTCAGTGTAGTTTTCCATACCAAGTGCATACTTTTCTCATGCCCAGAGAAGTATGCTGATCAGGAAAAGTTGGAAAAGTCCTCTGATGGTGATGGTTAAGACTATGAAGAAAATCGCCTGAGGAAAGCTTGCGCTGGGAATGAAGAGGATGTGAACAGAAAACAAAGCAGATGAAATAGGGAGATGATAAATGATAAGGGTACTGGATTTGTGCATCATAGGCACAGGCAGAAGGCTTAGAAGTTGTGTTTAGAAGAGGACATGTGTTTTCAATGGAAATGAGGAAAACAGCATCTGGAAGAACAGCTCAGATTGGACAAGTGAAAGAGAAAAGGGAGAAAAATATATTATGATGCTTTTAGGAGCCTTTGAAGACTAAAGCAGCTGATAGCAAATTACAGACATCACACTGTTTGATGATTATATCTTTCCCACCTCCATACCCTGTAATATCCTCATAAATCCCTGTAATATTTTCATGAACATTCCCTTCTCTTTGGTGTTGCTCTGAGAGCTGAACTTTAAGCTGTGTCTATGGCTCAGGTCAGATTCAAGTCCAGCTTGGGCAACTCCAAGAACTGATGCTGCACAAATTCACACTGGTGGTCTGGCCTCAAGAGCAGGTTTAGAGGTGGGAAAGTAGGAGATTTGCAAGCTATTACAATTTAATAGTTTAAGAATCCTACCAGCTGGGCATTAATTGTCATTGTCAAAAACTATGTATGCAGGCAGGTTTAGTCTTGATTTCCTATGCCCTGAGGTAGGAAGTTTGCGCACTCTTATCACAGGGCTGGCTAATGAACACACATCCCTTTTGTAAAAATCCAACTGCAGCAGCCTTGCAATACCTCCTGCAGTGCTCAGTTCCAGTCTGACTGCACACTGCTGAAGGAAGATTTCCTTTTTCTTTATCAAAATACACTACCTTTGCATTTTTCTTTTGTTTTTTGGTCTACATTGTAGAGGTGGCGACAGCAGATGGGTGTGAATTCCCTGAGAATTCTCAGTATTTCAGTCAGGTGCTTTTTGACTTTGTTTTCTTTCAGATCATATTCATTTTCATGAGCTCTTCATGTACCTGATACCATTTATATTTTATGCTATCCAAGTTTTTACTCTGTACTAAAGGACCTTAAAGGTAAGTTGAGACCAGAAGTGAGTGTATCTTTGCTTGGTTTTTTGTTCCGTGTCTTGGACAATGGACAAGTCTTGTTACAATTTGTAACAACAAATTGTAAGACAGTAAAGTAAGGTAAAAGGTGAGACATTTAATGCCACATACACCAGAAATGACCACTGCTAACATTAGCTGCTGACAAGAAATAGAAATACATTTGGCTGTAATTTCTATGTCCTCCTTTGCAAAGAAGCAGAGATTATTAGTAGACAAATGGTGGTTTTAAATATGGCTTTTCATAGATTTATCAAAAAAATAATTTTCGTCTCAGATATTCAATCACCTTCAGCCGTGGTACAGGAATTCAATGAGAAATTGCAGCTGGAATTTCCACTCCTTAGGATACTTATCCATTTTTTACCTTGTTCTAATGAAAAAAAGGGCTTGGAAAACCAAAATTATTTTATTTCCTTTTTTCTAGGTGTTATCAGGTGTTTGAAAGCCAGTAGGCTTTCAAAGTATCTAATTACATCTCCTATTCCTCCAGTTGGTGTTTATCTTTGAGCATAACACCTTTTCAAAGGAAAATTTACTTCCTCTTTCATGCCATGAGTTCACTAAGAGTTCAAATAACACCACTGCCAGTTCCTGCAATGGGCAGATCTTACTATTATTTTTTAATCACTCTGAAAAGCACCTGTTCATTATTTCTTTGATTTTATCAATTAATGATTTTTTAGTCCAGACAAACTCTGCCCAGTGATCCATGACCGACTTCCTTATTGATTTCTTATCAAAACTTTTTTAAATCCATGTAAATTACATCTCCCAGGTTGTTTTTATCTACAGATTTATAGCCTACTCAAATCCTATCATGTTAAGTAACATTTACTTGCACTTTCCGGTTTCTGTCAGATTGTGAGGAGGCCGAGTAGTCATATTACTCTAAAACCCTTCTGAGATCATTTTTTAAACATGCATACTAATATACTAACAGTAATTAAGTAGTTTAAGATTCCAGATATGACTTCTACTCTGAAGAGTATATTGTTTACACTATTAAAATCTTACCTTTTTTACAACTGTATTTCTTAAGATCACAAATTCTTTATCATCCCAGTGAGCAGTATCACCTAAATTGTTTCAGTTGTTGCAGAATATATTCGAGGATGAAGACTACTCAGATTATTAGTCTACATGCTTTTGCAATAGTACTATTCTAAAATTTTCTGATATGATATTAACATAAATTTTTACCTGACTTCTCAATTCAGTTAATTTATGCCCATTGATGTGTTCTGAGTCTATAGTTAAGCTAGGATAAAACTGGAATATGAGGCTGCAAGCTACTGTGCTGAAGGACATATATTTCAGTGAGAGCTTCTTTCTTTCTTAGTTAATGCTGGGACAATACTGAGTGAGACATGCCATATCTTTTGGATGAGAGCTAAGTAGCTATCCTGACCATTAATCCTGACAACTTGTAAAAATAGGATTACAACAAATTGAATTTTTAGCCAAGCTCTGATTGGGATCACTATCCAATATCTCTGTTTCCATTAGTGAAAAACTGGGCTTTAGCAGTTAATTTTAGATTTTAAAGACTGAAGTGGGCACAAAGATTTTGTTTGATCTCTAACATAGCATAAACTGTATCCTTTTACTCTCGCTACCTGCATCACAGTCTGTTAAATATCACTCAGCCTGTGCTGAATGTAATACCTTGTATTTGACTATATTGTAAATTTCACTAAAACCTTATTCTTTGTTTAGATACATCAAGAGATGGAGAATTAATTATTTCTTTTGCAAAAGCTTAACCCCAGCTCTCATGGACAGTGTCATGAAGTCTTTGAGCTAACAGGTTGTCCTAAAGCTTTCTACCTACATTCATGAACTGAAGACCATGGTCGTCTATGCTACCCATCACTTCTTGCCGTTTTCCCCCAATTTCCCCCCTTTCAAAGCTGACCAAGATCAACCAGGTAGGTAAATCCCAACATTGCAACAGATGATAATTTTTAAAAAAAGAAATCAGTAAAATGTCACTTACAGAAAGAAAACCCAGTACATGACAACTCTGAAATTGTCATAGAATCATAGAATAGTTAGGGCTGGAAAGGACCTTAAGATAGTCAAGTTCCAGCCCCCTTGCAGACAGTTCTTTATCCACCGAGTGGTCCACCTATCAAATTGAAGTCTCTCCAATTTAAAGTCAAGGATGTCATGTGGGACAGCGTCAAACGCTTTGCACAGGTCCAGGTAGATGACATCAGCTGCTCTACCCCTGTCCATCAGTTCCATAGCCCCATCATAGAAGGCCACCAAATTGGTCATTTATGATTCATTTATGAATCATTTCTGATTCAATTTGTTCACCAGCAGGATACTGCATACATTGTACAAATTTGCAATATGTTAAGCTAGGAAAAACTATGAAGATCCTATTTTGAAATTCTTTTACAAATTAAGTGATTCATAAAATAATAAAAATATTTGCTAATGTTTTCTGAGTGTTGCTATTATTAGAAGGGGGCCAGAATGAGGGAAAAAAGAAAAAAAAGAAAGAAGTAATTGCAGTTTCTAAACTCAGACATCTACCATTGACTCAGGTCAATACCCAGATGCCATCAGCTGCATCTGTAATTTATTACAGATAAATGTGGGGAAAAAACAAGCTAACTGCCTTCTTCTAAGAACTGTGAATATGAAGATAACATTTTTTGCTGCATAAACAGCAAGGAAATGTTATTAAACTGGACTGTAAAAGAACTTTAGCAAGGTTATTTATGATTTTATGAATACTCTAGGGAAATTGTCTTTTTTTTATAGATTAAAATTTTACTTGGAAGTTCTCCATTGAATGAATTAGCTAAGTGCATGAGTCTTAAAATTTAGTGTTTAAATTTAGTCTGGAAAAGTTGATGCAATGTGTGGTGTGCTTACAGTAAAGCAGATTTAACAACTGAATTCCACAGTTACTCTTCCAGATTTTTGGTGGGGAACTTAATTAACAAACATCCTGGCATATCTGATTTACTTTCAAGCATCTGAGCATTTGAAGCACTTCCTTCCATTGACCCAAAGCTCCTTCTAATAGGATACCTTTAAAAAAAAAGGTTAACCATTATATACTCAAAAGTCAACATATGTTTCTAAAAGCAAACTTATTAATACATTTTACAGATTCCTATGAAAGTGTGCATTGTGACCTGGACCATGAGAAATGTCAGGCTTTATAGCCTCGAAATAAACTTAATGGAAAACTGCCTGACAGAGGCACCTAAGGTCCAAAATGTAGGTTTAAATATGGATATAATTATTTGTGATCAATCACAGAGACTTTATGAGAGTGCATGCAATTGTTAAAATATTGGTTTAGGTTATTACATAAGTACGTGGGTATAGATTTCAAACAAAGTATATTATATTCCAGTTTACCTTTGAGGGGGATACCACACACTAATTTGAAATAATATAGGAGCTTGGTAAAGATGTAAGCAACCTCCTGATTTAATGACTGCAATCCAGATGTTTGCAGAGCACTGCTCCTGTCAAACTCTCAGGAGAAAGAGAACATTCGTTGCATTTCCCTGGTGAAAATTTTGGCTGAATTCAAAAGAATACTGCCTGTCATGCAAACAGCTTGGGAGATTAGTTCAGTTATTAGCAATCAGTGATCCTATTTCTTGGCTTTCTTCAAAGGAGTGGCTGAGCTGTATAATCTGAATTATGAGCCTCCTCTTTAATCATGATGTTCTTGTAAGAAATAAATAATAATAAATTACTTAACTGGGGATTAAATGAAGGTCTTTTGGCTGCTATTCTTCTGCTATGCTGTCAGCCAAACCTTTAAAGCATCTGCCTGACCTAATGTTTGTTTTGGTGATATCTTTCACCAAGCCTATAACTTCTGATGCAGTCTGCAAAAGCCAGCCTGATGCCTCAACATAGCCTGCTTCAGTAAGTAAAAAGTATCCCAACAACATAAATAAACCATTTTAAGAGAGTTTAGGCATCTCCTTCAAGCTGATTTATTCCATAATATAGAAATATTAGGCAGAGGTTCTCTAGGGTGTCCACAGTTGAATGTTAATTTGGATGAAAGTAGGATGTGAATTAAGAGCAAAATTATTTTTGCTCATGTTCTTGCCATTTGGACAGAAATAAGTTTAATTAGAACAACTCTTTGTACACCCAGAATTAAACTAGTGATTAAACACAATAAAATTCCGAAAATATATTAAGTCATGTTTTACTTTATATACAGGGTAGATTAAGAGTATTCATGTGGGTTATGTAGCAGTTTCACTGTCTAGCAATTTCTTCCTATCCATGACATCTTAGTTACATTCTTGTACTACACAAGGGTAGTCAGAGTCATTTAGGCACAGCAAAGCCCTGTGTAGATAAATTCTAAGCAAACAGAAGCCTTTCTCAAAATCTCTTTTGATTGGGCCCTATCTGAAGATCTAGGCTAGAAGAAACAAACCAAAACTGTCAGCGAATGACTTCTGTCTCCTTAAGCAATGGCCACCATGCTACATGCAGTTCATGACGCCTGTAAAATTGGAAATTCCCCATGCCATAATGCTGGAGTTGGTTTTATCATTATACTGTGCCTTGGAAGAAGCAGGTTGAGCATTAGAAGTACAGTAACCTGCTGATCAGTCATATGTGGCAGAAGAGAAAGAAGCTCAGACTGCTTTAGCTCTCTCTGAAGAAGCTGCATCTGACACAACTGCTTACAACCCATCAACTTGAAAGACAAACATCAGCATCCCATTTGTGCTGAGTTCCATTATGCTCTCTTCTACTGGTATCAAAGGTTCTCAAATACAACTGGGAATAAGAATCACTCTTTTGCACCCTGTAGCACAACTGGACCTAGTTCCTATTTAGATCTTATTTGTCCTTCTCCTTTTCTGCTACTTTTTTCCTTCTGTCTCACAGGAGTCTGGGTTAGTCAGCCAGGACAAATCTAATCTTGCGACACTTTGCTGTGATTAGTTTGGCAAGCTACAAGCCATTCCCAAGCAGCACAATCTTAGTTAATAAAACCCTCTCTGTTTTTCAGAGACTAGCCAAAGGAAAGCAAGAGCCAGCCAGGCAGCCTGTAGAGCCAGGAGAGGAAAGCTGGTGTCCAAGAACGGCTAAGGGATTTGTGTGCCATGTGCTATACCTGCGGCCTTCCAGTAAATGAACTGTAGCATCACAGTTGGAAACAAGTTTCATTTACTTGACCTGCATATATGCCTTCACCTTAAAAATAGAGATGGGAAAACCTCACCTATAGCTTCTGACAACACACTAGTGTATTTTATTGGGGTAAAAAAAGAATTTGCACTAGGACATATTCAGCTGAGGTCATCCCTCAAGAATTTATTCAGATGCTGAGGACAGCAATATATAGAATAAATTAATATCAAGTAAAACCTCTATTTTTTTAATATCTTTATGCATAAGTGTAATTATTGGGCTATATAAAGCAGCCTTTTTCCTCTGCTTTCTTCCCCTTAAGGGTTAAGTAATTTCCTCAAGAATTGTCAGGAAGATGTTTCCTTCCCTTTACAGCTGAACCCTCTATCAAGGGTAGCCTTGTTCTGGACGGGTGTTACTACAGATTTAGCCAGTCACCATCTTACACGCCTTCCTGACCTACCTAGTTCTCTTTCGCAGACCCCACAAGAGCAGTCCCATAAAAAAAAAAACAATCTCCCCTTGCAGGAGGATCAGAACTGGGCTTCCGCACAACAGTAGACAGAAAATCAGTATGAGATATAGCGTTATCTTTTACAGCCTTTAACAATTTTCTGCTAAACTGGAACATAGAAGAAAGCATAAAATACACCGGCTAGACAGCCCCAACAGCAAGCGAGAGCCATTGACCAAATGGACAAACTCACTCTACCCACCAGATGCTTGCAAGATCTTCCAAACTTCAGAGACCCTGAACCAAACCATCAGGAGTCCACTTCCTTCCCTTCAAAACTGAGCTAAGTTCACCAGAAGAATTTCCTTCCCTTCTAGTGTGACTCCCTATCCTCTAAGGCAAAGCCTTTTTATAGCAGCAGCTGCAATTGCATGCAGCTGGTCTGCTTCCTGCCCCTCCTAGGGGCTGCAGTTAACTCCTTCTCTGCTTTTTGGTGTGCATGGTCTGAACTGGGAAAAAAAAAAGGCATTGATGACGAAGGTTTTGGCTATGTAATGGTGCTTTCCAGAAAGGCGCCGCACCTGGCTGCAATGTGTTGATACCTCCCAGGGTGTTTCTGTGAGGCTGGGACTCCAGAGGCACCCAGCAGGGTCAGTTCAGTTCAGACAAATCACTGACGTGCATATGCATGCTCATGTATACATCTGGAAATGTATTCTTCAATATATTGTTCAAGGAGCAGAATATCTTCAAATGTGTTATTAGAGGTCATTAAAACCTAAGCCGTGGAAAGGCTGATGGTTTCAAAGGAAACTTTTTATAAAAGGCTAAAGGATATACCTGAGAACTGTCTTTACTTGTAAAAGAAGTGTACCCCTATTTTTTCATGCTCTGATCCTGCTTAAATTTCCAAAACTGCCCATTCACTTTCAGGCAGAAAATACTGGGCATTTCAGTCTGGTGATCAATTTATTTGTAAGGGCATAGCTAATTGGAAAAAAAAAAAAGAGGAGTGAGGATTTGTTTGTTTGGTTTTTAACCATAACACTACCAGTAAGAAAACAGCCCACAGCTGTCATGTCCTCACACTCATACTCCTGATCCCAATACTGCAGTTGCACATCTGATTACTCCCATGAATGTGAATAGTGAGAACTCCCCCACACAGTACCCTTTCTGCATGTCCAATTCCAGGAAGCCTGTGATAATTTGTCACTCTAATATCTCAAAATATCTGGCCCTGGGTGTCTGCAAAATGGGTGACTATATTAAAACATATAACTTCTATTTATAAGAAGCAATTGTTTGAAGACACAAGCTCTTAAAAGGACTGTTAAATTTTCACAATTACATAATAAAGCCAAATTTGAACTTGTCATTAGCCACTGAAATCTATACTTTATTGCACTTAAAAGGAAAAAAAAAAAAGGCTAAAAATAACACTTAATTATCTGCTGGTTATTTCCAGACACACAAAGTGCTGAGGTTTTGTCCTTGTTAAGAAGATTATCTTCGCTTTTTCCTCTGGAATGCATGTAAAACAGCTCTCGCCTTGCTGCAAGCTTTAGGAAAAAAGTTCACTGCTAAATTACCTGTTGTCTGGGACTTACATTTTGCAATAAGCTGCTGAAATTGCATTTTAATAAGGAGTCTTGACCTGTGCTGTGTATTTCCCTTCAAGGCTCTCCAAGCCATTTTTCTTATGGAGGTCCTGACCTGAGAAGCTCAACCTGGGTAACTACAGCCAGAGGGGGATAAAATGCAACACCTAGGAGATTTCAGTAAACAGTAAAACCATTCCAACTTAATCTGTGCTAAAATGCTTGGAATGTGAGAGCCACCGATGATGCCCCTTGTTTGTGTGTCTGACTGAATCCTTTCTTTTCTCGGAGGAAAGCAGAGCCTGGGAACTAGGCCAAATGCCTGCCACTTACCTTAAATTGATCAGCCACTTTAAGATTAAAAACACTGAAAACTGCAACAGCATGAAAACAAGGCTTCCTTCACATTAAACGCAAAATGCAACATTGGGCTCGCTGTGATCTTTTTTCCATTTTACTCAGTGTACACTGTTTTTCCATTTCTGCTCAAAGGTAGAAGCCAATAGTTACAGCATCTTGGCCAAGTATTCATTAAGGTTTATAAAAAAGAAATTTATGGTTATTTAGGAGTTGGCAAAAAAGCACGTTGTTGCTGGAGATGAAATACAGTTTTGAAACAGTCTGAAACATTGGATGTCTTATTTCAAATAAAACCTATATTCTATCTTTGCCTGTTATATGTACAGAAGTATTGAAGTATGTGCTTGGGATAATCAGTAGGTAAATTTCTGGGGTAATCAGTAAGTAAATTTCTCAGTGGTTTTATGTACTGTAAATACATAGTCAACTCAAGAATTAATTTTGCTCTGCAAGAATTCTTTAAAGTTATTTCATTGTTTCAATAAATGTAAGTGTAAAGATAAAATAAGGGAACAGAGTCATCATACATTGAAGCAGATGCATCTACATGAAATGAGGGGGTTTTCTGTGTCTGTCTTTTCTAGAAGAACTGCTATAAGGTATAGTACTAAAGTCCTATTTGACAGAAAAAAATCAGGTTGGATCCACGCTCAAATATGGATATACCCAGATGATGGTACCGGCAAAATCTAGTAAAAATGGTATGTTAGCTTATATATAACTTCCCCAACTTAAGTCAATCAAAGAAGACATGTTTCAATCAAAATTACTGTCTATATTTTGATTTTTCTTTGTGTGGAGGTAGCTAGAAATACTTTCTCTCTAACACATGTTGGCAGAAGTATTAGTATGCAACCTGGTGCCCTGTAATTTCAGCTGTTCTCAGTGCTGCATGGCTTAATTAAATTATTTGAACTGTTTCTCTCCGCTATTTGTTGACACAGTCATAAAAATCACTGTCATGTAACGTAACAGTTACCTATGTAACATCACAATATCATTGCTGTGTGACTGCAGTTCATTCCATGGGAGCAGCAGCAAGCTTGTGACGGGAGGGACCATCGTGTCCATGCAAGCTCCCTGGGGACCACCCTGAGCCTTCACTCGGAGGCCCAGGATGAAGATGAGGGGAAGTGTGCTCCTGCTCTGCTGCTGCTCTGTGCCTGCCAGCAGCTGTATTTTCTTCCTTTTCTCTTAGAAGAGTAATTTGCTTGGTTTTAATCCTTTTCTTCTCAATTTAAGGTCAGATCAAGCAGAAAAGACACATGACTTTCTGACCATGCATGTCTTAGAAGCCGCAAGATGCTGGCCCTCCGATGAGTTGGCTTAATTAGGAAGAGGTCAGCCAGCAAAAGAAGGGCAAAAGTAAAACAGAATAGTATACTCCCTTGGAGGCAGATTAGATTGGTTAAAGGAAGAAAAGCTCATGATAGATTTGCAAAACCTAATGCTCATAAATGTCTGATTTTAGATTTGTTTCTATGTATTTCTGCATCTACAGCAACTTCTGGAGTCACCGAGCTGTATGGCCACAGCACAGGAAGGCAGACAGTTCTGATCTAAGGCCTGGAGGTCTGTACTCGTACCTTCACAGCTGTTTGGGAGCAGAAGCAGCAGAAACTTCTCTCCCTGAACTTTTTTGGTTCTTCATTGAGGAATTATGTTAGTGCCTTCATGTTTCTCAAGATTAGGCCCCCTACATGAAAGGAGAGGAAAGCAACAGAAAGCAGTCGTTGCTGCAAAGAATATGTAGGACAAACTTACAGTGGAAGCATAAATTTCCTTTTTGAAAATCCAGCCAATAGCCTTGAAGACCTTTTTTTATCTTCCACCAAGATAATATATAAGCCTACTTGTGGATTTATAGGCTGCATAGAATGTCACTAGTGAGAAGGTGTCATCTGCAAGGCAAAAGTCAGTGAAGAACACACACCTCATCTCTGGTGTGTGGAGACCCGTCAGAAAAAGTGTAAGAATATTGGGTTAATCAGTGATCTCACTAAACCCATGGTCAAAGGTAAATGACTGTGGAAAATAATAGAACAATGAGTGAATATCGGAAGATACTGTTCATGGGAGTATTGCCTTTGGAAACTGTGCTTTGGGGAATCCCTGAGCCATATGACGTCTTTTCAGCATAGACTTTCAGTAAGTGCTTTTAGAAGCTTTTTAGACTTTTGGTACTTAAATTGTCCTTGGACAATGAACTGTGTGATCAGTTTGTGTGCTCTGTATTCCTCTTGTTTGTTTTAAACTTGCTGTTTAAGAATTTTACCTGTTGATTCCTTATTCATGAGATAGGTGTAAATGTTACTGTTTCTAGTCATCTTTTCCTTTCAACACCCTTTGAATTTCTGCCCTGTCCTCCAGAAATGGTTCTTTTCTAGGTCTAGAAGTTCTAGCCTGTGCAATCCCTCTATGCATAGAAGTCTTTCTCTACCTATGATTATGAATATTGTATCCCTGTGACTCTTCTAGTTTTTTCATAAACATTTAGAAAAGGCTTTCCAGAACAGTAAACAATACTTTTTTTTTTGGTCACAGAACAATAATATGATAGCATGATGTTGTTTTTCCATTTTATTCTTGCTTTTTTTCCCAACATGTATTTTCTTTTTTTCTGTGTGTGTGCAGACTTAGGCAGGAAACCAGTGTCTTCATGGAACTAACCAAAATGAGCCCAAAATTTCTCTTTTTAGTGCCACTTTTAGCTCACAGTTACTTTATCCAGCGGTATCATGAAAGCCTGTTTTTTTCCCTCCCTTGTAGTACAACTTCCTAAAGACTCTGCAGGTAGTGAAGAGCAACTATTTACTCATACCTTTGTCCACTGATTGCCAACTACTTTTTTAGTCATGGAATGACCTTCCTTCAGTGGCATTTATAATGATTTTTGCTGAGGAGCAAATCTTCCTGGAAATCTATTGAAGCTGTATAAACCACCAGCTCTTTTCTAAGATGGAGTCCTGCAATAATCTTCAGTGGCCTGGAGGAGCCTAATTTTTTCTGC
This sequence comes from Psittacus erithacus, assembly GCA_009867235.2. Taxonomy (NCBI): domain Eukaryota; kingdom Metazoa; phylum Chordata; class Aves; order Psittaciformes; family Psittacidae; genus Psittacus; species Psittacus erithacus. The sequence goes on along the minus strand of WYDI02027652.1, from coordinate 7,002 downwards.
AAAAGGTGTGTTCTTTTCTTCTCTTCTAATAACTTTTAATTCAATATTTTTATATTTCTATGCCATTTTCTGGTACAGAAGGAAATGTTTTTCAAATTTGTCTAAAACCCCTTTGAAAATTGAAGTTTATTAGCCAGCTTTAGTTCCTGCAATTTAGTTTGGTGTTGTTGAATTTAAGTGATGACATAGCTAAATAGCACATCTCATAGTTCAGCAACTTCAAATCTGAGTTCCTTTAAAACATCTGGTTCTGGTGATTTGTTCCTGTTTATTGGATGGATTTGTTTGAAACCTCTCCTGCTGGCATGTCAATTTGATACAGTGCCTCCAACTCTTCACTTCTGAAGAAAGGCTGTGTGGATTCTCCCTAAGACTCTTTGTGATGAATATCAATACAGTAACTAAGTTAGCGACTTTGCCATGGCTGTATCTTTCTGAAGTGTTCTTTTAAATTGTGATCACCTATTTGTCAGTCTGAAAGGCTTCGTGCTCCTGATATGTTTGAAAAGTTTTTTTGAGTTGCTATTATCTGCTCAGCCAGTTATTCCTCAGAATATTATTTGCCTTGTTTTGATATTGCCTTATAGTTTACTGAATCTTATATATTCTAATATTTTCCTTACCTAAGCACAACTACTTTCTGAAGGATCTATTCTCTTTAAATTTCTAATATTCTCCTCTACTGTTTAAATGGCTTGATAATATTAATTCACTTTGAGATTATAATATGCTGCCAGTAAACACTCTCCATGCTTCATGCAAACATTTTGCCCTTTTAGAAAAGTTTTAATTTTATTTTAAAAAGTGCTCTCAATTTAATGAAATTAAGCACTATGGAAGGGGGTAACATACTTTTACGCTTGCTGTATCAAGGGTCCTAAACTAAAAAATGTTGTTATCCCTCCTACCTTGTGGGTTCTTTATCAGTCCTCCTTGCACTGCTTATGACCACAAGAGATGCCTTTTCTCTTACAAGTTGCTAACTAGGTGATGTAGGAGGGCAACAAAAACTTCAGTCTCCGCACTGTAACCTTTCAAGGTATTTCCTCAGCCTACGTGGGCATAAACAAACTCTCCAATTATTACTGTGCTTTATGCAGAGCTGGGTCCCTTGTCTCCCTTGTCACAAGGCATGTCACAGTCCTTGTTACTGTCTGAGCTGGATGACTGTGGGATAGCCCTGATGTTACACCCTCAATACACTGTCTCGTTGCTTTCACCAATTTCTGTCTACCACCTGCTATTTTAGTATCTCCATTTACCATCTAGTTTTTCAGTTCTTGTCAGCCCACTTGTCTGTTTTCACATCCTCTGCTTATATGAGATTTTACTTGAACCTGTTCTTCACTGTTTCCTTCTTCAGTTTTATCAACTTCTGTTCTGTCTTTTATTCAAGCATAAAGGGCTTTATAACTTCATATCTAGAGGATGCAGCATTCCAAAATCTTCCTCACCTGCCAGCTTTCCTTCGAACTTAAAAAAATCTGCATTTGACCTTTTCTATTTTTATTGTCAGCAGCCTAATTCCATTTTGGTTTAAATGAAGATCATCCTTCCTGCTCTACGTATTAAAAAAATTTCCTTTATAAATCAATCCCTTCTTTCCTTTATTACATTCACTGCTGTGCACTGAAACTTAATTTCTGTTTTTCCTGGTTGCACTTATGATGAGCCAGATCTACTGCCACAACGCCCATTGCATTAACGGGAAGCACAAGGGTTACTTTCTAGATATTGTGAAGTTTGAAATTAGTTAAGACCTGTATTTAAAATCCTTGGACATCTTTTCATCTATGATGTTCAACTCCTAGGCTTTAAAATCTACTAAAACTTAACAGACTAGAGTTTAAATTCTGTAACTTTTTCTTTCACAAAGCTAAATTGTGTAGTTTTAGCATATGTCATATGTATATATAAGCATATGTAGGCTTGCAGCCTACAAGCTCTCCTTGAAATTAAATTTTAGAACAAAAATGCTTCTTGCAGACTAGTTAAGGTGGAGAAGTAAAATGCGTTTTTGTAGCTTTCAAAATTTGTTAAACTCCAAAATTGAATTTAATCTAAGTCATTTCCTGAATTAGAGATTCAAATTTTGAAAGCAGAGGTCACTGAAGGGTTTAGTTGGAAACTTCTAGGTTCTGAGTAGCCAAACTACAAGTTCATCTAGAGTCCCTTAAGAAGTTTAGACTGAAAATACTTCTGTCCATGAACAAGGAACACTGTGTAGGCAAATATGTGAACCTAATATCCCAGTGGATTTTTGCCTTTGCTTTTTGCACTATTAAAAGTGGGTCTAATGCAATATTTTTGAAGGCAGAAACATTAGTTAAGTTCCTGTTGACCGCTGAAAGTTAATGGGAATTGTATCCCATATGTCTGTCAGACCTCTGACATCCTTCCTTTTAGGCTCCAAAGTGACTAATGTGCTTTTGCAAATATTATCCAGGGGTAGTTTTTTGCTTAAATAAGATTATCTTTTAAAAAAGTAACAACTTGATCTCAGAATTATAATCCTGAGATGTAAGCAGGAATACAAGGATCCAGGGGGTCAGGAAAAGCAAAGACCTGGAGATCCCCGGAAAATGGAGAAATAGCTCTTTCGTCTTCCGACCACATCAGTTTTCTATCAGTAACTTCAATTTTTAGTGATGGACAAGGGCCCTGTGAATTGTTCTTTGCAATTGGATCTATCTCCAGGAAGTTACCTTCAAAGAAGCAATCATAAAAATGACTGGAAAAATGTTCTTTCCTCAAATAAGGAACATACACCTGCTAAAACAAAACTCCAAAAGAAATAAAGTACGGCTTTAGTTTACATACCAGAAAGGTAAGCAGGAATTATTCAGAGTTCATTGCAGTGTTTCATACCCTAAGTGCTCTGAGTATGTTAACTGCTGCGCATCACAGTTTGTCTGCTCTTTGTCAAACGTTTTGAAGTTCTTAACAAAGCAAGCACTATCAGTAAGAGTCCTTTTAAAAACCAACCAAAGAAAAAGTGAATATTTTTTAAAAGTATGCCACATTTTAACTAAATTTAAAAGGAGAGAAACAAAAAGAGAGGAAAAGGGCAAACATTGTTTCTATAGCTCTTAATATAGAGTAAACCAGCAATTGTCTTGCAATTTCTGGCTCGTTTTCCATGGGCAAAAGTGAATGTCTGTGGGTTCTGGACTGGACTTTTTGGACCTAACCTTAGGCTTAAGCTAAGAGATCAGACTAAAGTCCCTGTCCCAGAAAGACCTAGGAATCTCTAGAGGGCAATTTAGACTTTAGATGAATGGAACTGCCTCCAGATGTAAGAAGCAAGATAAACAAGAATAATTAAGCTTGTAGTTCAGTTGTTTCAGTTGTGTCAGAAGTTGGATGGTTTGAATATGGGTCCAATATCTTGCATAAATATCTGTTCCTCTGGCTCCTGGTAAGAAAAAAAGAGCTTTTTACCAGTGTCTTTGTTCCTCATTGTGCACAGCCCTTCCCCTATCAAATGCCCTTTGGAAGTGATACAGCCTAGCCCTATATATCCTAACCTGCAAGCACCACTGCATTTCTTGTGTAGGAAATGAAGGATCTGGTCTGGAGTCTTTTCTGTCTCATGACTGGAAGCTGCTGAAGTTCTTGATGCCTCTAGAAGTCAGAGAACTTTTCTTTCACAACTGTTCAAGCAGCCTGGGCAGGCTGAATGCACTACCTTGTTAGACCGTAGGATGCTTTAACCTTGAAAAATTTGTTTGATAGCTTAGCCTGAGGTCATTTTTTCTTGGGCCCTTTATGATAGGATTATCCTTTGCCATTTTGACTCTCCTTCCTCTGTTCCTCTGTGTACATTACTGTGCACATTTTATAAAGAGACAACGGCAAGATGTAATAGATATATCTGTTTCAGCATAGGCCACTAGAGGCTGGTCCTAAGTAGTACTGAAAGACTTTTGTTGCTATAATACTGAATAGGAATTTCAGTCCTAAAGCTGAATGAAAGGGTAATGACTTCCCAGCTCTGAGGTTCATGCCTGTCAAAGTATCAGGGCAAGAAGCTTTAGCTGAGATTTTGAAAGTAATTAATGCTCTAAATTCTCATTTTAATTTAGTATCCAGTGGCTACTTTTAACATTTGTAATAATTATTTTCTATACTCAAGGTAGTTCTTTATTTTGAGTGTGATTCATCTGTGAAGATATGGAACAAAAAAATCTACCCACTTTTCTCATTCATTCTATTGAAGATAAAAAGTGTATGAGTCTTCATGGTGTTATTTGACTAAGTACTAGATTGGCACTCTGCCTTCTATATGTTACTTCAAATACCCTCTCATACCTTTTTTTCTTATGTAGGTTTCTCCCTTGTCTCTCTTTTTCTAAATGCTTACCATTGGCAGTAACATACCAAGCTTTTTCTCTTAAAAAGTAAAAAAAAAAGAGTAGGAGAAATACTCAAAGTAACTCCTGTTAATTTTGTATTTTTCTTACCAGTAAAGGCTACACTTTACTCATTTTTTCTGTCAGGTAACGAATGCTCAACCCTTGTATTAAGTTGTGATGGATGTCTACAATAGACAGAGGCCAACAGGACACAGCTCTTAATAAAACTTATGTATTAAAAAAATAAATATTTTCCCTTGCATAGTAAAACAAACAAGCAAATAAATAATATTAGGCAGCAATATTATTCCCACACCATTACCTTTTGAATCCTAAAATTGGGAACAAAATGGTAATTTTCTGCCTTGGAAAAGAAAGAGATGGTCCTACTTTACAAACAAAAAAAAGAATTAAGCAAGTTCTGAGGCCTCTTTGCTTTTATCCCTGTTCAGAGTTAGCTTTAAGGAAAGCAATGCTTGTATCTGCCTTGAGAAGGCAAAGATAGTTAACAAATTTGCTATATGCAAGACACCATTATTTTTCATTAAACTTATCACTCTGGAGACAGTGATGAATCTAAATTTCTTCCTATTTGAGGGAAAGAGGACCAGGAAAATAATGGAGGTATGAAAGCTCTCTCAGTCACTTTCAAAAACAACCCCCCAAAACAGAGTAAAGCTAGGGCTGGGCTGTGTTTTTCACAAATGTAGTTTTGCTGACGTATGTCTAGCCCAGTGTGATTATGCCATGTTTCACTGAATTAATCAGTTAGAATGACATGAATCATAATAAGAATTGACAGCCTACTCTGTTGTCTTTGTACAGGCTTCAAAATCCAGCAATGAGCACCACTCAGAAGCAGTGGGTTGAAATCACATACAGATTTCGGACAGTCATGAACATGCATAATTGAATATATAGAATGAACTTTCAGAATGAATCTTAACAGTGAACTAATTCTTCCCATTTTCCCAACACTGAACACAGTTCTAAACACTCATGATGTGAATGTCATTCTCTAGGTAGGGCAAAACCAAAGCAATAGCAGAGAGAAGTCAGAAAAATATTCTGCCTATATTCTAACTCATGCCTCTTCCAAAGTAATATGAAGGTAGGTCATAGCAGATTCAAAAGTAGATACGAGCAAATATTTGGGCACACTACAAATCTTTGCTTAAGAGTGGGCAGCCTCTTGGATTGTGTGCATTTGTGAATCTCCAAAATTATCTTATATCATTTATTTATTTATGAACTCCTAAAATCAAATCTTTGCAGCTCTAGACAAAGAAATGCTTTTACATTAAATACAACAAAAACCTCCATTGATTATTTGAAATATATATGAATATATATGAAATACATATGAAATACATATGAAATGACCATTACGAAGACTGGACTGAAATAGAACTAGACTAAAACCAGTCCCACATACAGGCCGCTTCATCATTGTGAAGGTATTTATTAAAAAATTGTAAAAAGAATCAATCCTCAAAGCAGTATCAGATAGACTTGTCTTATCACCACCAGATGTTGTCTAACCTGTTATTTCCTTCAACAACAGGGATTCCACACTTCCCAGGGCCGTTTAAGCAAGTGCTTCCATAAGAATTTTTTAACTTCCTGTAAGATAGATTTTTTTTTCACTTCCCTTAAGTCAGATTTTTTCTAGATCTCTGTCTGAAAACTATTCATTAATCCTTCTTTGTAATTTTTGTCTTTAGACATCCTTCTATAAAGCCATGAGGTACCAGTAATTCTCCACACTTAAACCCCCTCAGAACAATCCTGACAGAGGTCTTCCCCACACCACCCTGTGTGTTCTCAAGACAGACTTGTTAACAACCAATGAGACAAAACAGTTAGCTGTAATAAAGGATAGCTAAAGACTGCAGAATTAATGAGCTGTGCTACTTAATTTTCCCTCTTTTGATGATTCAATGTCTGCTTACCTTGCTTGCCTGTAATCTCCAGCATATACAAATATCTATTCCAGACTGCTGGCTGCTCTGGATAAGGACCTGATTTTCTTCTCTGTAAATCTCTCGGTTATTGTTGTCACTTTTCAGTGAAATGAGTAATGAAAAATACATATTTCATTTGTATTGTGATGGGCTCCTTCTCCCTCAGAAGTGCTGGGGAATGTGACTTGAAAATGCAGAGAAGCCTTGATAGCTGTGCAGGAGGTGAAGCTGCCTGAAATGTGCTTTGGCAGTTTCTGACTGCACTCAGGGTGGTTGGAGCTTTCCTTCAAATATTCCAATACATCCAAATTTTAGAGAAACAATGATACTTTTACCCTTTTCATGTTTACAATAGAAACCCTGCAGTATGACAGTCTAATAACAGGGGCAAATGTTACTGCCTGAAGCCTTTGGCAAAAACCTGTGACAACCTACCTGCAATATAACACAATGACTCTGAGAGACCTACAATGGAAAAGGCTGTCAACAAGATATACGTAAAAGCAAGGAAGATGTCTCTGTCGAGTAGATTTTTTATGCTTGATAAAGCAAGTCATGGAATCATAGACTAGTTAGGGTTGGAAAAGACCTTAAGATCATCTAGTTCCAACTCCCCTGCCATGGGCAGGGACACCTCACGCTAAACCTTGTCACTCAAGGCTCTGTCCAACCTGGCCCTGAAC
>WYDI02027651.1:0-41707 GCA_009867235.2 Psittacus erithacus | reverse complement strand
CAGCAGCAGGACAAAAGACATTGGTCACAAATTGAAATACGAAACAATCTAAATACGAGAAAAAACATATTTGCTATGAGGGTATGTTATGATTTACTATGATTTGCTATGATTGAACTGGAACAAGTTGCCCAGAGAGGTTGTGGAGTCTCCATCCTTAGAGATTTTCAAGCTAAATTTGACTCTTTCCTGGAGAACTTGCTGTATTGCAAGTCACACAGTCAGTGTATTGCTGACTGTGGATGTTGGACCAGACTATCTTGAGGTCCTTTCTGAGACTCTGTAATACTGTCCCCAGCCTCTCTATGTATCTACAAAGACCTCAGCTACAATCTATTTTGTTATTTACTACAAATAAGCCCCCTCACCCTCAAAAAAAGAGGGGGGGGGCTGTAACCTTCTGTTTAATTAAATGTCCTTTCTTAATGGAAGTAACCACAGTACTAAACCAGGAAGTCTTGACCTCTCTTTCTGTTGGTAAGGGTGTTATGGAGCAAGAGACCAATCTTTTCCATCTGACATCCCACCCTCCCCCTACGCTTCTGCTTATGAGAGGAAGATGAATCTTTCCATCTGTGAATTACCCAATATGAATTATTCATGGAGCACTTTTATCAACCCTATTAGCTGCACACAAATCTAGGTAAATGTCAAGTCATCTTCATTAATCCTTCATTCAGGCTGCTGGAAGTGATACTGCACTGAGTGGTAATGCATCTGTCTGCCAGCGTATTCACTTTGCCGGAGAGTCGGGTTTTGATGGGAAAGTCTAAGTGCTTCTCTGTGGCAGAGCCTGGACTCTATACTTTCTGGATAATTGGGTAATAGTAGGTGGCCCTGATGTTTGCATATTCTCTTCTGGACCATGTATTTCAAATGGAGAGAAAATGGGGCTATTAACTCATCTCATGTCCGTTTGTGTAATGCCTTCCCTCGTGCAGATGCCCTGCTCTCTGACAAGTTTTAAGAGTTGCTCTGCTTTGCACTTCTCCTCTGCCTTAGGAGATGATTCACTATCTTATATCTGGAAGACTTTTCCTAGTAAGAACATATCCAGTGGAACTATTCTTTCACTGTAGTCCTTAAATGAGTTTCCTGACTATAACAGGTTCAGTACAGTGGATTTAAAGTATGTCATTTGCTGTTATTTGGCATAACAGCTGTCCTTCCACAAAAAAATGAGTACCTTGGAAAGAGACTTCAGCTCAAACCTGCAGCAATTGGCAAATGCCTTTACAAATGCTTATGTCCCAAGAACTTCAACCTGAGCTTTGACTTTGAAGTGAAACTTTTATGGCTTTCATTCACTTCCATTACTTTGACATGAAAAAATTAAAGAGAGAACTAAGGTACCTAAAGTGGGACATTAGTGGGAAAGTTTTCATTTGAATGCTAACTTTCATAACCCTAACTCCCCAATCACATAGATTTTATACTTTGCAGTGTGTTTAGTCACATACTTTCTCTCCAGCCCAATGAATCTTGAATATCTTCCTGCATGCTGACGCAGTTTCCAGAGGTAGTGTAGTGCATCCTAGTGGTGAGAACGCTGGCTGTGTATGGGGGACGTATGGAGACTGTGTCAGATCTGGTACCAGATCTGGACTGCTGGATGGAGCCCATGTGAGTGCTTCATCCTGCACAAAGTTAGGCTTCTTATTTTTAAATCATGTTTCCAAACAAACAGCTGTCATGACTGCATTTGGTGAGGAACCCAATCCCCCTGGTCTGTGTCAGGTACAGTCTAAGACCTAAGGGAATGATAGCCACATGAGACTTAAGGATGATTTCTGCACCAGCCAGGCCTGGGCACAGGATGGGTGTCATGCCTCTCAGCCTAGCCAGGACAGATTGATCTGGGGACAAATGCAAAACTGGAACTTCTGAATTCCTAAGGCATTTTTAGATGAAAACAACACAAGATATTTAGAATTTAGAAATTTGAAAAACAGAGATTTTCATTGTCGTAAATTAGGATTTAGAAACTTGCCTTTCCTTCTTTTTATCTACCAGGGGAGCCTATAAGGATGCTGTGGAGGGGCTCATCATTAGGAACTGTGGTGACAGGACAAGGGGTAATGAGTTCAAAGTTAAACAGGAGAAGTTTAGATTGGATATAAGGAAGAAGTTCTGTACTGTAAGGGTGGTGAGGCACTGGAATGAGTTGCCCAAGGAAGTTGTGAATGCTCCATCCCTGATGGTGTTCAAGGCTAGGCTGGACAGAGCCTTGGGTGCCAAGGTTTAGTGTGAGATGTCCCTGCCCATAGCAGGGGGTTGGAACTGGATGATCTTAAGATCCTTTCCGACTCTAACTATTCTATCATTCTGTGATTCTATCTGTCTGGTATTTCTTGTGCCTTGCATCAGATTCTGATGTTGGAATACCCATATGTCTGCCATGTTAACTGGAAGTAGCCAATTTTGAGAAGTCTACACCAGCTTTCCCTCTGTCCAGTCTTGAGCTGTGTCTCTGAGTGGTTCTGTACTGTCTGTGGAGTCATCACAACTCACCTAATGGTCCCTCTCACAGCATTTCTTTCCTTGTTGTGGTCATACTTTATTCCAATCTTGCCCAAAGCTACATGAAGAACCTGAAGTGGAGCAAAAACACAAATGCCAGCTAGCGCTCAAATCTTTAATCCATCCTTCCTGTGTGTACTGTAGTTGTCTTGCAGGCTGGCACTAAATATAGGGGAATGAAAACAGCCAGACAATATGCTTTATACTTCCAGGCTTTCCTGGTCTCAGTTTTTGCATCTCCCTTGTTGATCCCAAATGTAAAACATAGAGTAAATAGTGACTGATGCCAGCTGGAGTACTGCCTCAGTACAGACATGAAATGATGCTTCCCCTTGGTATCCTTCTTTTCCATAATCCTTTTCTAATCTGCTGGCAAGGAAAGAAAGACCATATTAAGGCTACAGCTGCCCCTCTCAGACAGATGTAGAGACACAAGTTTGAACATACGTTATCCTGTTTCTGCCAACTACACAACAACAACAAATTTTCCTATTTCAAATATGAGTGGTAGAAGCAAAGCCCTTGGGAAGGGGGAGTTTTTGACAACACAAGAAACTTGTGGATATTCAATGGGCAACAAAAGTAACTGAAATGGTTTTGAGTCCTTTCTACCATAAAGCTTATGAAGCACAAATTCAAGTATTAAAAATCAAACCTATTAATTTCACATGCTTGTAAGCAGGCATTTGAAACTCAGCATCTCCTCTTCCCTGGCTGCAAGGCCCTGGATTATAATCTCTATAAAGCACTATGGTTTACTCAGCATAAAAGAAAGCCTTTTTCTTTATCCTTCTCCGCACAGCAGAAAGCTTCTCCCACATGTTCAAATAAGCATTTAAGGAGTTGTGAAGTGCTCACCCTAAGTGAGCAGCGGATGTAATGGGCCTGCCCTTATTAACATCAATGCATAAAGGAACTGAAGAGAATCATAGGAAAGAAATGTCCTGCACTAAGGTCAGTTAACTATGAAAACACCACCTCTCATTTAGCAGAGCTCTAAGCCGCAAGCTGATAAAGATTGAACGAGTCCTCTGAGGAAGCAGGGTGATATGCATGCCTGCTCCTATGCTTTTCCCGAGCATCCAGAGTTGATTACTGTCTGAAACAGGATGCTAGCAGGGTTTTTAGTCTGACCCAGCATGATCATTCTCACAGTCTTCTGTTAATGGCAAACTGTGCAGAAATAACCAGCCAGAGAGCTGGGAAAACACTATGCTGAGTTTGAGCTTGGGCAGCTGTAGGGAAAAGCAGTGGAGGATCAAGACCACAGCCCGTGACTGCTGTTTTACCAAACAAGCCCAAGACGCAGCATGGCTCTGAGAAGCGGCAGCTGGTGTGAAGAGAGCTGTGACAGAGCATTATGCCGCATGCACGGTGGAAACAAAAAGCACTATTAAACATTTCTCTTGGAGAGCATGGAAGGTCTGGCTGGTGAAAGCTAGAGCTACCTGCTCCTGAGAAAGAGAATTTGCCATACGAAGTGTGTTTTCTTATGAGCTGTGTGAACTCTGAGATGAAAAACCCAGCACTGGAGCTTCTTTCACTTCTCCACCTGAAAGGGAGCTGAACAACCCTCACTATTTTATGATTCTATGGTTTTCCTGGATTCCCACTTATTTCCAGCACTCGCCTTCCTTTTCCTAGTTAAAAAAATATCCCATTTGTTTCCATTAAGCAATTTGCAACCAAAGCTGTCCTTATTTCTAAAATACATAGCCCAAGAAGGACGTGTTACATGCACTCTCTTGCCCTGACAGGCTCACCAGCAATGTCAGTGCTACAGTGGCTTGCATTTTGATGTCAAGACTAAGTTAGGGATTTCAATTTCATACTATCCACAGCCCTTTATTATTGTTCATACTTTATGGATGGGGAAATGGCATGTTGGTAACCCAAATGCCTAAAAATCATGCAGGGAGAGAAGAAGGCAGTAAACTCAGTCTTCTTTCCAAGAAAAAAATCCCTGATCCCCAGAAATAAGCAATTGAATGTGTCTGATAGGATATACAGGCCACAATACGCATTATACACATATGCAAGTTTTTAGCTCTGTAAGTATCTAGATAAGCCTATCTGGTAGTAGCAGCAGCTGATCCAGCGACATGTGCAAAGCTCAAATCCACCAAATATGAGATTATACTTTACACTTAGAAAGCATCTTTCCCCAAATATAGCATACCATTTCGTGACTGTTAAATATTAACCTGATAACACACTAGTCCCCTCCATGTCTGATGTGTAAGAGGGTAAGTAACTGGTTTTTTTATGAGACACCTTAAAACAAGGACAGAGTAATCTAGAATTGTGGATTATGCTTCCTGTACCTTCCTGTTGTGAACGTTAAAGACTATCAAATGTATTTATATTTTTTTGACACAAGTGTAAGCACATGCCTGGGGTGGAATGTTATGAACACCAACTGGAAAGCTGAAGAGAAATAGGGCAGTAAAGGAACTGGGAAAAGACTTGAATACGTCTCCCACTTCTGACCTTGTATCTCCATGTTATTCTGGGCAGATTGCTCAGGCCCTTCATGCCTGTTTTCCATCCCTGAATCAGGAATATTAGTATCTATTTTCTTTGCCTGGCTATTCTAGTCACACTAGAATCCCCAGGATAGGGAGAGGTGATTATTTTGAGTTTGCAAAGCACATAGCATGGAAGGGCCTTAGGCTGCAAAAGATGTACTAGTGTAAGCAATAATAGAAGTCACACAGTTCTTTGCGTCTCATTGCGCAGAACTGACCACAATAGACGAAATGGTGTCTGGTTTGATACCTCTGACAGATGGAAAAATCTCACTTCTTTCCCAAAAGGCTTTACCAGTAAGCAGGAAGGAAAGCTTTCCTGCTGGAAAGCCAGCTTGTGTATGTGGTGGAAAGACACAATTATATCCCATCTTGAAGCCAAAACATCAATACCTGATATATGAGTACATGTCCCTCGGGTGTGAGAGGCTCCAGGAGCTCCCACATAGGTGAGCCCATTAAGTGGCCAAGTGATTATCCTAGGACAGCAAATCACAGGAAAAGAAATGCTTGTTGCAGGCTAATGCTTCACAGAAATAACAAATGCTCGTTGCCTCCAGATTGGGAGGGTTGCAACCTGCTCCAGAGAGAAGAAAAAGACCATCTTTTAGCCTGTCAGCTGCAAGGAGACAGATGGTCTTTTATGCACTAATCTTTCTCTACACCCCTAGAAAAACAAGGGATTTTGTCAGTGAGAAACTACATGGCCAAACTCACTTAGAAGAAAGTATTGCAAAACGATTTAGGTCGTTATGGATTAGTCAAGCTTCCCACTTCCCTGGGAAACTAAGCAACTCTTTAAAAGAGCTGTGTCAGATGCAATCCTCTTTGATGCACTGTCCCCTGTTGGCATCTCACAAGCGGCTGTATACAGAGAACGCCTGATTCTCCTCTGTCACACCAATGACAATTAGGGATAACGCTATTACTGGGAAGAAGCAGGGGTGATGGGCTCAGAGTATCTGATGAGAACGATCTTTGGGTGCAAATGATGGCATTGAGCAAATATTACCCAAAAGATGCATATTATACAAGGACTCTAACAGCAGCCTCCAGTTTTTCCCTTTTTCTTCTCTCTTTTCTTCCCTTTTGTTATCTAAAAGAGATTGGAAATCAAGTCTCCCCAGGTGAAAAGCTAAAGCACAAGTGTGCATTACCTACCTTGCCTTATTTCCTCCTCCCATGTGCTACCTATAGTAAAAGTTTCATTCATTACACTTGAAATTCCATCATTGTCAATCCTGTGCATAATGGGAAAGGAAATTATTAAAGTTGAACAAATGATTTCATGATCACTGACTTATTCTGCTAATTCATTGTACTTCACAGCTGTCTTCTGAAATTCGATGCCATAAATTACTCAGGAATATTAAAATGCAATGCATATTGCATATTTATGACTGGCTGTAGAAGTGGCATGGCCTCAATGCACCGCTTAGATGACCATGACCATCCAAACAGTCAATCCCTTCCATCCACTGGTCCAGGTCACTTTTGAGGTCACTTTTGGTCCGTATATTTTTTCATAGTTTCCCAGGATATAAAGCCAGAGGGTTTTCTGGGGTCATCTAATTTAAGTTTCCTAAATTTCACCTGATTTCTCCTGAGTAAGTTCAGTAACTTCTGTTTGATGAAAATGGATGCCGTTCCTGGATCACTGTCAGAGAGAGGATGAAATAAGTCATTCTTTGAGCAGAGGAGCTAATGAAACCAGCTTTGTTATAGGTTTGTGCCATCACAGTACTAAGTCTAGCTCTCCCTCTGAGACTCTCAGTATCTTGCTGGGTGAGAAACAATGTCTGTTGTGCCTGTTTCAGAGCTATGTGTGCCAGCTAGTGGGCCAGTACCTGCAAGGCCGGCCAGCAGCCACCAAATAAATTGGCTCGTGTGAGTTCTTCCTGTCTTTTCAACGCAGAGGATGCCAATTCCCTTCTCTTTCCTCTGCCCAATGACAGATTTCACCACCCTTGTGAATATTGAATTCTCTCAGAATCTCCTGCTTCCTTCCCCTCAACTTTGATTGGGATTGACTAACAGGTTTCAAACATCAAGAGGGGATGGAGGGAGAAGCAGGAGGAGAGCTTTTGTACACATAAGGTCACATAGCTATGTCTTCTTAGGACTGGAGAAGGAATGAATTAAGTTAATGGAAAAATGCTTATCTTTATTCTTCAGTCTCTGGGGAAAAAAATCACAGAAAGGAAAAATGCCCATCTCAATTACATTAGCTTATGTTCTCAAGCAATGTGACTTCTGGAGCCAGCCAGGGTCAGTTGCTGGCCCAAGCCATACCAGATGTGTATATATATATATATCTCTCAATACAACAAAGTGAAGAGTGAATGCTTGATGAACCACAGATCAAGAAGCCAGAAGGAAGATTTTTAAAATCATTTTATTTTCTTTCCTTTTAGGTAAGTTTTTGGGATTATGATTGTCCCAGTTTAAAACTGCCGCTGCAGCCATGTAGCTTTATGTATTTTTGAGAGCTCTACAATATATTCACCAGCCACTGCAAAGCTGCAGTGCTCCCTATAAGCCCTTCTCTAAGAGCTCAACGTTTGTTGTGAATTCAATCCTCTTTTGCCCTCTCCTGTGAAACACCAGCTTTTCTTCCTACATTCCAGTTCCACAAGCCCTGCAGTAGCACTGCCAGCAGCACTTCATTTAGATAGAGGAACAACCACACAACTGTGATTACCAAAGAAATTACAGGCAGACCGTAATCAGCTAAAGGCAAAGTTGTTTTGATGGTGTACCAAAGTCTAAATCATAGCAAGCCTTGCGGAACTGGCAGGTAGGAGGTTAGAAGGAGACATGATAGTGAGTTCATATGCAGGGGTGGAAAACCAGCTTCAATGGCACTATAAAAGGTTGCATCTGGAAAGGAACACTTTAGTTTTATAAAGTTGGTGTGGTCTAACAGTACTGCTCAATGCCTACATGGGAAACAGGGGAAAAATGGGGGCAGCCTTTTATCTGCAACAGAGGGACTACACTTGTGCCTGCTGGGGATCTGCTTTATGGTCCAGAACATTCAATAGCGCAGCATTGTTGGTTTAAGGAAAAGAAATTACAAGTTTTATCAGCTGTATTTATGGTAGCTCCTTTTCTGGGATGTTTCAAGGAGAGTTAAACCCTAATAAACACTGAGTATAACAGAGGACACAGAAATCCCTATGTGATTTTATAACATCACTCTCCCTGAGGAACAATGACTTACAGAGGTAAAGAGCTTTTCCTCTGCATTAGGTTTCTGCACTGATGTAACTGTGTTGCTTGCATCTGTGTTGCATAAACCTGTATTATATAGATGTGCTGCAGTAGTGAGAAAACAGTTTCACTGGAGCATCCTGAAGTGATTTTCCTTTGATGCCCCAGAGGAGTAAAGACTTGTAGTGAAACAGTCACACAGGTGTAGCTGCACTTTAGTTTAAAAGCAGGATATTCAGTGGCCCATAATTTGGATCTCTGAAGGACTAAGGGCAACTAAAACTCAAACCTGCAAAGCTGAACTGCAGTTGTAGAAGTCAGAGCAGTGACAACCCCAAGAATATTTCAATAAAAAGATAAGCAATGCCTTCAGCATATGATGGTCTGTAACAGCAGCAGCACATCGCTGCAAAGACCAATTTACAGGTGTTTACCAAGCAGAATCTTGTAATGGTAATATATTGGTTTAATGGTGAATATTTGTTTAAGGCAAGCCAATTATGCAGTGTAGGACTTACATAAAATGCCACCAGTGCAAATAATTGATGTCTTCTTAAAATGAGTGAGAATATATACCCGAGTCCTCAACTGAGAAGCAGTTTGACAAGATAACCCACTTCCTGCTTTCAGTTCACAAATGATGCAGGATTTTTCAAGTAGACATGCTGCAAAATCAGAAGAGCAGCAAATGCTGCATTGTATGATGTGCCTCGAGAGGAAAACCGCACAGGCAGAAGCGTGCTTTATGACTGGTTCATAAAAGGAAGAACATATGGAATTACATGATTTTTAACTTAAAAGTTCTGGAGAATTGTAAACAATGTGCCTTGAGTGTCCTGTGACATATTTGCAAGAGTATTGTTTATAACTGAAGTTATTGTGAGAAAATTTCCCCTGACTTTGAGGGAAGTAAATCAGCACAGAATATGGTCCAGAATCTGTCTGCCTGTCTGTCACCTAGACTATTCATTATCTGCTTTAATACAACCAAGGTGTCTCTTTTGCCTTCAGATTGTCCTAGAAACTTTAATCATTGCCCAGATCACAATAGCCATTTCAAATTAACGCTGTAATTTGGTGCATACTGATATTCAGAAGACATCACCCCTGCTGAAATGAAAACTGCCCAGCCTAAAGTATAATGTTGCTGTCATTTTGCTGTAATTAACTGCTGAAGATCCAACTTAAATTTATGAAGACAGAGATCAAGCTAATTGTCTTGTTGCTTAGCAAAAGAGGAGAACAACTCAATAGGGTTACTGGAGCAGCAGCTACCTATGGTTAATAAAGATTTCAAAAGGCTGGTTTCTTGAGACCAATACAGCTTCAAAAATATGATTTCAAACAGCCTGCAGAGTTCCAGGAACAATGACTTGTTTCCAAAACATCTGCAGATAAACAATGAAGTTGCTGGAATTATGTCCAAAGGCTCGTAAAAGAGCAACATGAAAAAAACCTCAGTATGCTGCAGATTTACAGCCTGGGCCTCTTTTATTTACTCAGAACAAGGTGCATAAATATCAAATGAGCTGTCTTTAAATAATATAAAAAAAATCCAGCTCACGTGTTTTAAAATATAAGCTTGTTTTCCAAAGGGGACAAATAGCCAATCCTTAAATGGAGTATAATAAATCAGACGCCCAGTTAGCTTATGGATTTGACTCCTAAGTCTTTTAATGCGGGTATTTTACTGCTTATACTACTTTAGCTGTACTTTGATATGGGGGGGGGGGGGGATTTATTTATATTCTAATTTAGGTTACACAAATCTATTTTCCACTCAGGCAGGAACAGTGATGTCAGCATCACTGGTCTGAATTCACAGAGATAACTTGAATGGTTTAATTACTCTTTGTTGGCAAGACCATGGGAATTTGGAGTTTAAGACCCCCTATGAGAGGAATCTAGGTTGCTTGGTGACAGATTCTTAAAAGTAGGAACCTGTCTATATCTGTGGACAAATACCCAAGCTTAAAAATCATGGTATTAATCAATCTGAGTAAGGATGGGTATATAAATATGCAGTTCGTTAATAATGAAAAAGTATTGTATAGAGGAAAAAGATTAGATGTGCTAATTAATACCCTAGTTTGGTACTTACTGTCTTTGCTTATGCAAAAACCAGGGAACTCTATTTCCATACCTATATAAGTTTCCTATAAACATAAGGAAGCCAACTCAAGCTGCAAAACTCAACTTTACCATTAAAGCTATTTCTCCAACAGACTGTAAGAGAAAAATAAAGGACGTTTATGCTATTTCAGCCCTAAAAGCTGCAGAAGAACATGAGGAGCCAGTGGGAAAACATGGGGCTGGTGTCCTTCTGATTCCAGCCCAGATGTCAGGACAGCAGAGCAACAAATGGGTTTTTGGCCCACCACTACATTCTTAATGGAAAAGAATATTTAAACTACACGCAAACTAAAGCTGAATGAAAAATGAGTTAGAAATTTCTCATTTGAGAAGTTCATTTCAGAATGGTGTTAGCTGGGTCTGTTTCTGCAGAAAAATTATCTATTATTACAGACCTTTGCCTTAGGATGAGAAGCAAATCCTCAGAGGTGCTCATTTCTTTTCATCACCTATTGAGAGTCCAGCTAACCACATTGCAATGTGCCAAATTTCTGGAGAGCTGTAACTGCTCAAGAATAAATCTGATCCCCTGAGCTCCCCTGGCCCTGGCCTATGCTTTAATCTTCGCTGTCCTTTATAGCCCTTAGCATGGCCATATAGAGTGGATAATCCTGTTACATGAGGAGATCCCATATATTCAGAAGGACCATTTTGCTATAATTTCTTCCTCCTGTTTCTGGTTTTCATAATGTTTCTGGAATATACACTAGTGACGTGGTTTTATATTCCTTCGCCCTCCCAGAAACTGGCTGCAAACAGATTTATCTCACTGTAATATAACCAAATAAATTAGGATCCAAAAGAACTTCCTATCAAAACCCACAAGCCTAGAGGCACAGGAAAATTGGTATTACTGCAGAAGACAATTATTCGGTTTAAGATGGATAAAGATTCTGCAGGGATTTGATACTAGCTTAAAATTTGCAGGGGAGCTATAGCTATAAATCAGGAGGAAAGTAAAAAGCCTCAGATGGTCCAATTTGCTGACAATTTTTCATCCACGTTTAGTTAAAAATAAAATAATCTAATAGCAAAAAAGTTTGTTACTGTTGGATTTGTTTGTAGAGCTATATCATCTAAAATACTGTTGGAAAATTTCCAAGCTCACTATAAGTTTCAGTACCACTCTGAAAAGTGTGTGTTATAGAATCATAGAATCAAAGAATAGTCAGGGCCGGAAAGGACCTTAAGATCATCCAGTTCCAACCCCCCTGCCATGGGGAGGGACACCTCATGCTAAACCATGGCACCCAAGGCTCTGTCCAACCTGGCCTTGACCACCGCCAGGGATGGAGCATTCACAGCTTCCCTGGGCAACCCATTCCAGGGCCTCACCACCTTCACAGTAAAGAACTTCCTCCTTATATCCAATTTAAACTTCCCCTGTTTAAGTTTTAACCCATTACCTATCACTACAATCCCTAATGAAGAGTCCCTCCCCAGTATGTTATGTCCCCTTCATGCATCTCAGAAGTGTTGCATGAGAAAGAAATCTCATTAAAGAACCACCTATTGCTGTCCTGAATTTGAGTAAATACTGGAATTTGGGTCCTAGGCCCGGTTTTGGAACAAAATAAAGTAGGTGCTTCAGGTATTAGGTGCTCAGCTAGAGACACCTTGAAGAAGGCTGAGTTTCAGAATGTGCTATGCTTTGAATATAATTAGTGGCTTTCAAAAATCTTGGCTTTTCTGATGCTCCCTGACAAGGCCTGAACTTTAAATTCACATGGATGGATTTATTTTATCAACCATTTGGGTCCTACTTATTTGTTGGACTGCTGGTTTTTGGGTTCGGTTTTTATAGAGAGCAGGACTGAAAGGTCATTCCTAAAAGGCTATATTATATGTTTTGTTTCAAGCATTTGGTCTACTGAATAGTTGTATTTACAACATCCAAACATGGGTCATTTTGGTTAAAATGAAAGCTGAAATGTCACCCTGACCCCTTGATAGGGGTTTGAGTGTGTTCACTTTCCCTGTAAACCATCCATTTTCTAGTCAAAAAACCCTCAACTGACAGATCTGTGATCTGTTCCAGCAGAGTAGATCTGTATAATTCTCATGTTGCCATTGGAATTGTATTTTTTCTATAGAATTAACCACTCAATCATCAAATAATGCACTGCTATACAATATATTCTTTCACTACTGGTTTTTCTTTATACATATCCCTTTTATTTCAGATCAGCCTAATTACACTCTGCTGTACCCTTTCAAGATACACAGTATGATTTTATTCTCCTAAGCACTGTGCTCTGAAAAAAGTCTGACCCAAGATTTAGGAAAATCACACGATGATTTCAAAAGACTTATAACTGCCTACATTTTGCCCCGACATTAAGCTTAGCTTTTAATACAATTTGTCATAATTTTCTGACATTAAAAAAAGAAGAGTCCGCTTGAGAATTTATGTAAAATGAACTTGGATTTTTAAGTCTAAAATTAACTTCTCAGATTGATGTCTATGTCCATTACACCCTTCAAATAGAATGCAATAAAGATGTAATATCTGTACATAAAATTTTCAGGTTTTGGAACTGTTCAGTGTATGACAAAGCCAATGGGAAAATGATGAACCTTGCTTTTTCTCAGCTCTTTCTAAATATCTTTTGCCGCAGAATGTTACCCCACTTGGTTGTAGTGTGGGTCCTAGTTGCCATCTTTCTGTCTCTCTCTACACAGTGTCAGCCAGCAAACATTCAGATCTTAAAGAACATTTGATTTTCTCCCTTAGTTTGCTCTGTTTCAATATTTCTATTAGCAGCACATTGTGCACGGAATGGTTGTTGCAAAATATCATGACTGGAAACAGTGGTATACCAAAGCTCTCACCAAAGAGATGTGGGATTTCATGGGGACTCAGAGTGAAAGCATGTGCTCCCATGGGGTTGTGCATATCTGGATTCCTTCTCTTGGTGCTCCTGATCCCTCAGGGATCTGTGCTTTGCTTCTGCTTCAGTATTAATGCTGTCTGCACAACTATCAGATGTTTCCTTAAGGATTTCAGACAGTGTGGGGCAATAGGGGCAATTTGCAGAGCTTTTATGAATTCTTTTCAAAGAATGTTGCTCAAACCTCACCTTGGATCTCAATTACAGAATGTGTTAGAGAAGACAAGTTCTACCAAAAGGAGGTTCTGTCTCATTTGCATGTGGAGGTTGCAACATGGAGCTCATTCTCTGCTGCTCACTAAACATCTACCTGTCTTCTCTTTCAGCTCCCTTTGGATGAGATCAGCTAAAAGGTAAAAATCCCCTTTGTCTGCATTTTTTATTTAAAGTATTTGACTTTACAGCAAGTATTGTCTCAAATATTGCCTTGCTGGATTTTTTCTGTATTTCTGTGCCTCTGTTGGTGATAAGCTGACCTTGTGCATACACGACTGCTCCCATTTGACTTTGTGCGGCACATCACTGTAAAGAAAGGCCACTCTAGAATCCCCTCCTGACACAATGTGAGACAGACATCTTCAGCACACAGCAACCTCTTCAGTTCTTGATTACCACCTGAAAGTGATTCTTCCTCCCAGGTCGGTAGATATTAAGCTCTGTATTAGATTGTCCTTTTCTTATCCTTCCTAGTTGGAATGAGTCTGCTAGTCATTGCAGACTAAAAGTATTCTTCCTCCTCTCACCGAAAAGATGATTGCCACTTTCTGGTAGCTACTTGTGACTCTTTAACCCTCAGTACACAAGCTGATAATGGGAAAAGAGACCTCAACCCTTTCTTGAAAACGTCTGCATCCTTTCAGGTTATCTCAGTATTGACACCTACCAGAAACTATTCAGAAAGTCACAATCCATGCCTTAAAAATCAGTGCTGAACTCTTCAACACGAATATACCTTTGCTCTCAAAACCACCAAAGGAAGAGAAGTACCTCTTCTTCCATAGGTATTCCCATGTTATTCACGTTGTGGTATGGTCTCTACCAATTTTAGAGGGATCCTGCCAATGGGGATCCTTATGAAGTATGAATTTATGTTTCTCTCAATCAGCCTGAAAACAGTTTAGGATCCGTCTGCTACCCTGCAGTGTTGCAGTCCTGGGAATGTGGAAAAGGTCACTCCACAGCTCAGTCCTTCTCTACTTCTTCATTTCATCTGTTCTTCTCGCTCCGTACCCTGACTCTTTCTGCTTTTTATCTAGATTTGCTTTCATTGCCTTTTTACTGCAAGGCTCAGTCTCTCTGTTGGCTGCAGTCAGGGGAAAATCCTTATGATGACACTGTCAAAGAGATTTGACACTCTACAACATAAAGGGCAATGTCTGGGAAGGGCAGAGTGATGCAGCAGAGATTCTGGATGTCAGATAACATTACCAAAGGGTAAAGTTTAATATAATTCTTAGCATATGTTTTATCTTTCAAAGCAAGCTTTCCCTTACACTTCATTCTGTGCTTCAGATGACGACCACCCAGACGCATTTGTGCTTGCAATGTTGTTATTTAGTAAATCCTTGTAATTTTCTCTTTTCTTTCCATTCTGGTCTCTACTTTTATCACCATCTTCTAGTCTCATGGAAAGAGAAAATTGTGGCTTAATGCCTGAGAACTGTTGCCCTTTTATTCCCTTATTTGTAGATATAGATATATATTAACTCCTACATTCATTAAGGTTAGGATTTTAAAATATGCAAGCCTAATTATACCTCCTTTCATAGTTAAGAATTCAAGCCAGTGTATTTTAGAAACGATGAGGCCCTGTAAGTTTAGATCAAATCATTTAATTGTCTTTGTCATTAAAAGCCATTATTTGGGTTTTTTTTATCTTGGATTGCATTTTGCATAAGCAATTATGACTTGAGGCCAAACTTTCCAAAAGTGATGCACAAAGCTAGGCACCCCTTCCTATATTTAGCATACAGATTAAATGATCTAGTTTTCAGAGGTGTTGAACACCCTTGCAGTCTAGTGCTGTTTGTGGGATCTCCATACGCTCTTTACAACCAAAATTCTTAGGTAGATGGAGTAGGGTACGTCATTTCTATTGCCTAACTCTGTACCTATACACCCAATCCATATCTAATCCATATCTAAACACACATTTCTCTCTATTTTTTAAATACCTTGCAAGTGCAGAGTGAATAAATTGATGAAAAATTAGACTTTTTTTCAATTACATTCATACAATATACCCAGTTTGTATCTTTTTCAGCCTTATTCTAATTGCCAATGTTTTATTCCTCCACTGCAGCTGTGTTACTGAACGTATTTCATGGATCATTGAAGTACATTCCCAAAGTGTCCTCTAAGGATGTCCAGTCTTCCTTAAGCAATGAATTCAGCGTTCTCACTGAGTCATGGTTATATTTGAAGACATATATTCCTCAAGATATCCTGTTTTCTTCAAATTCTGGAGCTTCTGGGTTAACCAATTCAGAGAAACTTACCCATTCCACCTGCTTCTGATGTTTTGACAACAGCTAAACCATAGAAAGACATTACAGTGATGTTCACATCTGCTTAGACCTCACTAATTTAGTCCTTATTGCAAGGAATAAACTCCTGAGACACTTCAAAAACACAAATATCACTCAAAAGCCCCTCTCAGCTATTAAAATTTTCAAGATGGGTACAGTACAGCACATTTACTTGCCCTGCTGTGACATTTTTTAGTTCAGCACGTGAAAAAAATTACCAGTTGTGCCTTTTGGTTTTAATGTTGTTAAGATTTCTTTGCCTTGAATTGCAAATAGATAAAAGGCACTTTCATTTTTCTGATGTCTTCATGCACCTAGGGACTTATATGACCCAGTAGCCGCACATTTGCTATTATCTGTAGTTAAAATATCATTAGGAGAGCTCATAGTAGTTGATACAAGCCACAATAAATATGTTTGGGTATTTTATTTCAGGGATGATCAGGGGATTCTCTGCAAGCACATAGACTTCCAGCAGCTCTTCTTGGCTTGACCAGCCCAGTAAATTGAATGTGCAGGCTGCAATCATGGGATGTAAATTCTTTCATATCAAAGCTTCTATGTGTGATGGTTTGTTCTGAAGGTGCTCAAGTTTGTGGGTTTTGTTAGTGTTCTTTCTCCCTTGGGACAACTGACTTATACCAGCTAGCAAAGGTCCTCAAGGAACCATTCATTTATCCAGTGAGCTCTGCCTGTGACTTCCTTATCTCCCATATCTTCATGTATCTTTCTGCCACATCCAGCAGCAGAAGGTGATATATCGTCCAGTTGTGCCAGCTGGCTACTAGCAGAAGGTTTATATCAGATGGACGCATATGGCTAATATCCAGGATATTTCAAACACAAAAGGGTCATATTAGTGGAAGAAAAAGGACATCATTATCGTTTAAAATGACCTGTAAATATTAGGTCAACTTGTTCACCTGCAGTCATTTTGCCCTGATTTCAAAGACATTTTTTTATCTATTGTCTTGAGATCCCAGCTGGATTTTCAGCTAACTGCTCGTATCACATTGACTTCATTTCACTTTTTGAGTTAACGGCAAAAGATCAACAATGAGAATTTTGGGGGTTTAATACAACATTTTTTGCATGATTACACTCGCATTAATTTTATTAACAGCTTTAAAGAAAGGTTACTTGAACACACAGCAGTGGAAAGCAGACCTAACAGACGACCACAGTAAATGGAAATTAGAAATGTATTGGCTGGACTGATTGTCTCAGATGTGATTTGTGCAGATTTGAACCAAGTTTGAGTATAGAGCAAAACCACACTATGAATCTTTCATCCACTTTTCTAATCAACCAGACAGCAAAAATGTCTCCTTTTTCCCTCAGGAGACAAGAAAGGATCTGTGAAATTAAGTACTCAAGGTTTTCTCACAATCATCTAAGGCAGCGGATAACTCTATTCTCTTCAGTGGTACCCCAAATCAGCTTTTTTCTATGATGATGAGCTTGCATGCATTGTCTGTGTTTTGATCATGTCAGGAGGCGCTGTGGAAATAATGCAACTCTACTGACACTTAGGCACTTCTCCAGGTAGATGTAAAAGAGGCAGAAGGTAAAGCCAACGCAGTTCACATTCTCTCATCACAATCCTAATTTACTTCTGACTATTAATGAAGAAAAAAATTAAGCTAATATTCTTCTTGTCAGCAAGAATATCCATGAGCCTCTCAATTCACATTTTATACTGCTCTGTTTTTTGCCAACATAGAGTTAATTTTCTTCCTAAGAGCTGGTGCAGTGCTGTGTTTTGGCTTCAGACTGAGAACAATGCTAATAATACACTGATGTTTTAGTTGTTGCTCAGTAGCACTTACCCTGATCAAGGACTTTTTAGTCTCTCATGCTGTGCCAGTGAGGAGGGGCACAAGAAGCTGAGAGGGACCAGAGACAAGACATCTGATCTGAACTAGCCAAAGGGATATTCCATACCACAGTACATCATGCACGGTATATAAACTGGGAGGAGTTACCCAGAAGGGACTGATTGCTGCTTAGTTCAGGCTGGGTACCAGTTAGTGAGTGGTGAGCAATTGTATGTGCATCACTTGGGTTTTCTGAATTTTATACCTCCTTCTCTTGCATTTTTCCCATCACTACTGCTATTATTGTTATTTCTATTATTATTATGTTATACTTTATTTCAATTATTAAACTGCTTTTATCTCAACCTGTGGGTTTTACCTTCTTGCGATTTTCCTCCCCGTTCCATCCGTGGTATTTAGTTGCCAGCTGGGGTTAAACCACAACTATACTTTAATCATTTCAACAGCCAGTGTGATTTAAGAATGTCCTGGAGCAGCATATTATTTGAAACAATGCCCTTGGTAACAGGGATTTAAGTCCCTGCCATAACTTGACAGGTTTTATCTCCACTGCAGGGAAGAGTTTAACTTTGCATCACTCCCACATGACATGACATGACTGGACAAACACATCCTAGCGAGTGTTCTTTGAACCTCATTTCCTCTCTGCTAAGATCTCACCACCTTACCTATTGCAGCTTGAAGTAAAAAAGCAAGGAGGACAACATTTGCACTCCCTTCTGCTCCAGGAATACACAGAAAAATCACATTATCACTTTATGTCTGTAAACAGTATGTGGCTTGGTTCACAGGCTATCCTGCAGAGAGTATCAGAGGAACAGAAAACACTTCTTTGACTACTGAACGCAACATAAAGCCTTGAGAATTTCCAGATAAGGCCACTCATTTACGTAGATGCATCTGGAATCTAAGTGGCTAATTTGAGGTCACTGTCTAGATTCTCTCAGTAGCTAATGGGAAAGGGTTTTGGCACGTCTGGAAGTATGATTCCTCTCATCCTTAGATATTGATTTCAAATAAGTGGGGTGTTGTGTCTCTCATTGACTATAGATGATATGTTATGCAAAAAACACCTGATGTGTCATCCAATCAGTAAAGATGGGGAATATACATGGAAGGTAACAGCAGCAGCAAGTCTTAGGTAGTTATATTTGCTATGCCTAGACAGAAGGGTAGAATGAGCTGTGAAAAAGAAGTCACAATATTTCTCCTTCTTATATGACTCTTGAGGATGGTCGAGCTTTGTGGGAGGTGTTCTATTTCTGTATAGTTTTTATCTCATTTGAGTTGATTTTGTTTAGCTCTCCTATTTCAGTACTAGATGCCAGCTTGTTTCTGTTGGTTGAAGACACGTGTAGCTTGGCAGCAACTTTCTAAGGAAAAGACATCAAAAATCATAGCAAACTCACTCAGCACAGCTGTGTACCTGGCAAGGTGATACAACCTAAAATGTAGGTTTACAGTACCTGCATTTACTTTTGTGTGTTTGTATATACAGTGCTGCTAAGAACTTTTCACCTCAGAAATAGCTTTAGGACATACTTACTGCTCTTATGCCATCACATATTTACCCATCCTTGGAGGGCTGGTGAATACTCCATATCCCCAGCTTAGATCATAGTATTGTTTTGCGCAGGAGCGGTTTCTCACTTCTGTCACTTCTGTTCATCTCTCTTCAGCTTGCCTTGAGTTGAGGTGTGATGCTTGCTGTCTCTACTTCACCATGCCTTCGGTTACCTTGAAGGGCTCAAATCTGACACTTCTATCTAAGGTCTTTCCTGCCTTGGTAATCTTCACATCCCATGAAGTGTGTCATTCACATCAGGAAGGAACATCAATACCAACTCCTGGAAGACCACATGAGTAAGGAAGTGATTTTTGACTCTTTGTTGGAGTAATTAGAGCAGAGCAGATTCCTTCTTCAGCCTTAGACTCCTATAAAGACTTCCTAATTAATGACAGCAGCCTCTGCTGATGAATTGGGTGTCACAACTAAGAGACAGAATCCTTCCAACAGTCAGTGTCAAGAAAAGTGCCTCATCTTCCCCTCCAAACATGGTAACTTGGGCGCTTGTGGGGCTGCAGACAGTTTGCAGTCTGAGGCAGGATCACCAACAGGAGCAGCAGACTCTACTGTTTGGTAGCCTTTGTCACTGTATGAAAGCTTTATCTCTGGGCTATATTCACAAACCCACTGGATTCTCATGGAGCATCACTCATACCTTCCAGATTGCAACTCACTGATCATCTCTTTCTGTGGCACCTAAGGATTTCTTATTACTCACCTGTGGAAGAGAAGGCAGAGGGTGAAGGGTGATAAAAAAGAGACAAAGAAGAGCAATGGCTTTCTATTCTGAAGATGGATTGGAACAGATGGCTTCCTAAAAAGCCTGCTCTAAAGATGATTGAAAACTATAGAAAAATTTCCCTTCATCTTAATGAACTTTTCACTGGCTGTGGAAGCCTGGACCTCAATCAGGAGATCCCCACTCTGTATCTCCAGTATGTTGAAACCTTTTCTCTCGGTAAGGGGAAGGTTGTTATTGATCCAGATAAGTCCCTATATCGTCTCTATATCCCATGGCCCAGAAGTTCTAAGTTGAACATACACTGAACTAAGGAAGCTTATAAAGGTTTGTCAATAACTGCTTTGCAAGTGTGGTTGTGGCCACAACATGCACGGCACCCCTGAGCAGGAGGGCAGCCCTTCTCACTCACTGTTGTTTGAATAATTGGAAAATCACTCACCCATTGCTATTTTATGGCCACAGCCGCAATGTTCCCCCTGAGCTGGTGCCTCTGCTGGGGATGCTTCATTTCCATTTAATAGGATGAAAACCATGTGGCTGGGAATCATCTGGCTTTGGCTCTGCTGCTTTAACATAAGCACGTTCGCTGTATTCAATCAACTGTGCTACAGTTCAAATTGATGGCAGGGCTCGCACCTCATTTCCACACACAGAGGCTGTGAACTTTCTGAGGCTGTGAACATTTCCCATTCCAACCTCCTCGGTTCTAGGGGCCTTCTTATTTACTAATTTTATCTTTTTTGACTGCTATTGTGTGCTCGATACTTTGTAAACAGACTCAGTACCACCATTCCCTAAAGCTTTTATTAACAGTAATTCTTCCTTCTGCTCAAGATTTTCTGCCACATTTATTATCACACACTCTCCCAAGCATGCATGTGCGTCAGGATGCCCATAAATCACTGTGCAATCCTAACTACACTCTAAGAGAGCAGATCCATAGTGCTTTAGGTAATCTAAACCAGAGCTACTGCAGTCACTCTCTTTCACTCCCAGCCTCATGTTCCTACCTTCATCTTCAAGCTCGCACTAGCAGTTTTGTTGTAAAGGTTGATATTTTAGGCAATACCATGCAGTGAGCTAGCCTGGGGAGTTGATACAGTTAGAAACTAGTCAGGCTAGTTTTTCGGCCAGTCCACTTTCCTGAGCTGTGTCATTGTGCTGTACTGATAATGCAAGCCAGGGAATGAGACCACATGGAAAAGGATGGGATTGAGGGCACTATAACAGTAAATTTAGAATGGTGCATGTGGGTGTATGCATGCTCTTTCATGGTTGTTTATTGCTGGGTACATGAACAAAAACCTATACATTAAGTGTTTCTGGACTGTTACATATAGCACTGGGGGAATAAAAACCTTAATGAAGTTTGAAGATCCCATTGGGAGACTTTTACAGGAGCTGCAATGTGGTGTTTCCCAGGAAGGCAGGCAGCAATCTGACCACCTTGGAGGTGTTGCTGGGTAAACACCTCAACACAATGATTGGTCAATCAGTGGCTAACACTGTTCAGCTCATTGGGAGTAAGAAGCTGTAGCTGCCACGCACTTTCTCAGTCCATTCCATAGGATGGACACAAATAGTACCAGCAACTGTGTGTCTTAATGAGGGTGTAGGGATGGGGGCAGGGACAAGTACATAAAGGGATGATGGTGAGGTACCACCATCTTCCAACTCCTTATAGCAGTGGCAGTTCCTCCAAGAGGATGGCAGCAGTTTGACCATCTTAACAGGTAGTTCTTTTTGCTTATTAGCTATTTGTGTTCTCCTTTCTTTTCTATATTGGTTGTGATTTATATTTTTCTTTTTAGTATTTTCCACAACAGTAAAATTCTATTCTACTGTAAACAGCCTCTGCTAATATTGATTCAGCCCTCATTACAAATGCGTTAGTTGTGCTATTATTGCCATGACTGAAGATTTTATTCCTGCCCTATGACCCACAGCTGAATGAAAATTTTGTCCTTTCTCTAAGACATTTACTCACTTTCCCAACACCTATCCTGTACCTCCCATGTTATGCAAATATTCTTTCCTTTGCTTTTTTTTAGGTTAGCAGTGGTTGCGAATGTCAAAACCAACCTGTATTTCCTGCTTCTGAGAGCCATTAAGCTTTGCCTCATATCTTGGTAGCTTTTATCTCAAGTTTTGAATCATTTGACAATCAATATTTTGTAACTTGAGCAGATTCATAATTGGTACATCACATGTTACTCCTCATCCCCCCAGATCGAAAAATATCTTAACTAAAACTTACGTCTCTTTTCTGAAGGTCATGAGTCTTCAGTTGATTGTCCAAATATACACTTAACAGTAATCGGTTTTGACGGGGCTCCAAATTAAGCACATGATTAAGTGCTTTGTGGCAGAAGTAGAAATTAAGCATATTCTTATGTACCCAGTGGAATCTGTGATTCTCAGGTTATATGACTTACGAGATATATTCCTGCCATTTTTGGAACCATTCAGCGGCATACTGGCACTGGGAATACATAACAAAGGTGTTGGGTTTGTAATGTGATCAATGCAGATAGATCCTGACATTTTTGCAGAGCCCTGAAGCAGGCCTAGTAATGTTATATCTGAAAAGGTCAGGACAAGGATCATAACTTTTTATTGAGGTTTTTCTGCATGAATAAATTCCTCACTTTTGGGAACCAGTTTGTTGGCTAGCAAAAGGCTGAAGCGTGGTTGTGATGGAGTAACCATCTGGTTGGTTTGTTTGAGACCATGGAAAGCTTTGCTAAATACTTTGTTCGGTATTCATATATTTTCCATTCTCCCACTTCAATATGCATCACGTACATAATTGAATGCAGAGTCAATGTGAAGTGAGGAAGATGAAGTTGAAATTGAGGAGGGGATTTAAAAGTAGGCAAAAAACTGATTGCCTCTATAGGAAACTAAACACTCAGTTTATCAGCCTAGCAGGGAAAAAAAGCTTTCACAGGTTCTTTAATGGGACAAAAAAGTAAGGCCTTGTTTATTTACTTATATGTATGCATGCACGCATGGGAGGTAATTGTATGACATTCAAATGATTCCTGTACTTGTGTCTGACTTCATCTAGCAGTAAATGTTAAGGTCACTTTCAATTTCAAAGATTAGTGCAAGACTAACCTTGCACTGAACTCCCGGCAATCGAAAGATGTTCAACGCAAATGTGCTTTGCTGACATTGAAATAAATTCAGGCAGGGAATTGGAAGACTTGAATCTATGTCCTTATTAAAGTCTGTTTCTCCTATACGGCTTAACAGGTTCAGCTAATCATAAAATATGCGCTCGAGGTGTAGCTTCTTCCACCTTGATGACACTGGCTTCTACAAGAGCCTACTTCCAACAGCGGCAGTAGTTTTTAATCTTAAAAAGTACAAGCAAAGGTTAGAAAAACAAAAGTAATTAAAATAAGAAAATAACTGCTGTTAAATGGACATACACACACAAAAGGCAGTCCAGGAGCACATATTCTGTTCATGAACCACAAGTCCTGCCAGGGGTGTGCTCCAGTGTGGATTTCCCCCAGGGTCACAGCCTCCTTCAGGCATCCCCCTGCTCCAGCATGGTGTCAAGAGAAATAAAAAGATCTGCCAAAAATGCAGGTTATCTTCTGGAGCAGCTCATGTCCTTGACTCCTGAGACCTATAGCAATTTTGACGCCTTCTAGGAAGAAAAAAGACATTTTTTACGTGTGGTGCACAGACAAAATCATTTAGGCTGAAAGCAGATGTAGCAAAGTTCATTTTATGCAAAACAATGCAGCACCAAACTGGAATATCATCTTAGGTCTTCCCAACAACAGAAAACATTAGTGCAGCATTGCAGTAGCTATAGGAAGTCCTACTTTCCAGCTGAGTTCTGATTTAGCCATATTTCTTCCACTACACTAGATAGACCAGCTTCTGATAGATCAGGGAGATGTACTCCACTCAAGTGTGACATGTCTACATACTCTAAGAAGCTAGAGAGCTGTAAGAAATCAAGATTTAAAAGCTACTGGTCCATGACAGAAGGCAAATGAAATACTGAATGTAGAAGTAATGTCTAATGAATATTGTATCTATGATAGGTAGAGGTTCGTCATGTCCTCCCAGAGAAGATACCTTGCCAGGACAATCATTAGAAAGATGGCTCTTCTGACTGCGATGCTAATGAGTAAAGTCACACATTTTGCTGCTAAGTGTCCCCGGACTAGGATGGATAACAAGTGAGCTGAGCTGTTATTTGTCACCATAGGAATCAGAATCTCCAATCACAGTAATACTAACTGTGAACACTAGGTATTTAGGCACTTTCCTTATCTGTAAGTGCAAAAAGGCCTGGGACACTGTCTGGCGTCTCAGTGCTTCATGCACACATCTTAAATGAACATTTGTGGGTTCTTTTATTACAAAAAAAAACCCAAACCCAAACTAATAATCTGAGCCTGTTAATGGGAATGTTCTTGCTCATTCATACCACAAAATCTGTCACTGATGAGAGTTCAATTTGTGTAACATCTTCAGTCAAAATGTCTGATGCTTCGTAGAAGGTACAGTCAGTGCCAGGGGCTGAGACTCCTTCACTTGCAGGAAAAGCCCTAACTATCACTGACAAAGCTGAAGTTAGAAATGAGATCATGTCAGATGGGACATGACAACCACATTTAATAGACCATGTGAGAAATGCTGTAAAATCTCAGTGGCTGATCGTGCCCTACATTCATCATAGGCAAATTCCCAGCAGGTTGGGGGTTTTTTTAAGATTGTCTCTTTCAAGTTAGCACTTTCATGAGCATTGCTTCAAAAGCAAGATTTCTTGTGAGATTCTTTGCAGTCCGTATCTAGATGATACAAACAAACTCTGCTTGTGATTTATTATTTCATACACTCAGAATCTGCAGTCTAGATGGTTGTTTTATTACTACAGTCAAAGAGTACAATCAGAATACTATTATCAGAGAGGGAAGAAGTATTTCACTGATTGCAGTGGTTGAAAAGAGCTTGTATACACACAGAATTAACTGAGAAACTAGCATCTGAGTGTTCCCAGTTCTGTAGTAGTGGCCATCTGGCATGAACTAAAATATTCCCTGCCATACCTTGTGAAGAAGGCAGCAGTCTTGTGTGAAATGCTCATGCGGGGTGTTGAAAGGAGAATGACCTTCTGAAAGAAATTCTGATGTGAAATTTGCACCCACAGATGTGCATGAGAATCTTTGACTGGAGTAATTATGATTTTACATTGATAAAGTATTTCTCATCCCAGGTCCCACAGTGCCCTGTGTAGGATCACCTTGTTGAGGCGTTGACACTTGATAGTAGGATACCAGCAGGCTAATGCAAGACATGTTAGATGTGAAATTGAGGAAAAGGGAAAATATTGTGATGAGACAGAAAGCTTGCAAATGTAACCCAAACACAATTGCAGGGCTAAAACCAAAATGTCTAGTTTTGATAGATTATTTATAAGGCAAGTTTGCAGCATCTTTCAGGCTGGCTCATGACTTTTAAACACCAGTTGTTGTCAGTATTGTAAGTGCAAGCTTTGACTTCAAGTCCTTAGATCCTTCTCTTTTCACAAACACTCTTTTTGCAGATGGTCTCATATCCTAGGGTTAGTTCAAAGCACCTGGGTTTTTTTAGCCTGAAAAGAATGGCCACAGATCCTACCTAAATTTTATTTGTAAGTAAGAAATTCAGAAGTCTTCTCATCTGCCTTCTTTCATTTAGACAAAGGACAAAAATAGGCATCTTCTGGTGACAGCTCAGGTTTTGAAAGAGTCTGTGTTCCCAACCTCATCTCCTGCTTTAAGCATCAACAGATCAATGTGATGAGACTAAGATATACTGGGTACCTTTTCCTTTAATCGGTGGTAGTGAAGGATGTCAGAGCAATACTGAAAGATTATCCTTTGTTTACCCACAGATTGTGCTTTATGTGTCCATCAAGGGGTACTTGTTGTGTGGACTAATCTACCCAGAGAACCTTAACCTCCCTTCAAGGGGAATGCGTCTAAAGGTCTGAAACTGTTATAATAAACTGATAAATGACCATGAGAGAAGGACTTGTGTGAGTCAAGTGAAACTTGGGATAGTTTTGAACCTGACAAGATATCAGTCCAAATTCCAAACTCTTTTCTGCCATTTGCAACATCCTGAAGGACTAAGGTCCTGGGATAGATTTGCTAGTAATCCATATCCTACCATGTCCAGTGGTTTTGCTCTTAGTAGTTTGCATGCTTAGAAAGACATCAATTCTAAAAAGCACCCTGTTTTTCTCCTGCATTTCAAGACATTTTCATTCACCTTAGGTTATAGCAGAAAGAAATGAAACTCCAAGGGGTTTTTTCAATTCCCAGGATGGGTTGACCTCCAGCATTCTCTCTAGCTGGTACTTAATGACAAAAGGTTGTAAATCTTTAAAAAACAAACCAAAAAACCTACAAAATACATTAAATTTTCACAGGCATTTTGTGGGTGAAAAGCAGAGCGTTCAGGTATATGCAGAAAAAACATTTGTATTATAACTTTGCTAGGAGACAATATGTTCTAATTAGACGGCAGCAGGTTTGCAAAATCCACACAGCCTTACTTGCATTATTAATATTTTATGCTAGCTGGGTCCCATCATGCATTCTTTAACGTTCATTTTTTGCACTTCACAGGTTACAGACAGGTCTTCCCTTTCCATGGCTATTTAAGAATAAATCAAGGTCTTTAGCAAACATTTTAAAGGAAATGGGATTTTTTATTCTTTTTTTTATTCATAGAAATGTAAGAATTATAATTTACCCGCTGCTGGGACATTTACTTAGATTGCAAATCATAGCAAAGATAGAAAATTGCCGTGAAAATTGCTTTGAGTTATATGCACACAGAACTCCTATATTCATGTGTGTGTAGGGGACGGTGGTTTCAATACATTCATTTTGAAGCTAGGTTTATATGTGTTCTGCCAGGCACAGGTTTAGTTTGGAAGGTCCATGACTATGGATCTCTATTTTAAATCCAAAGCAAAATTACCCAGTTACCTCTGGCCTATGTTTTTAGGAGTCTGTGCTCTGCTTTCCTTCATTCCATGCTTCAGGATGGCATTTAAAAATGGATTTTAACATATTGCCAAGCACTTTCTCATGCAGGCTCAACATTAAAATGAACTCTGCTGTGAAAATGCATTTTCTGCACAGATGTTGCTGTCTAGATTTCCTTAGGTAAGATATGGATCAAGAGCTTGGTTTCATCAGCGGGGTAATGAATGCCAACACATGTGAGCCTTCACTGGCATTATAGGAACTAGATGGTCTTTAAGGTCCCTTCCAACTCAAACCATTCTATGACTCTATAGCAGAAATTATGTTATTTCTGATAAATAGGGTTTGACAGTGTAATGTTCACTTTTTAGCTAAGGAAAGCATCAATAAGTTCATCCTTACCTTGCAGTAGTAAGCCACTTGACCGCCCTTTTCAAGTATGTCCATTAAGAATTTTAAAGACACTTTCCACAAAAGCCAGTGTTTCTCTGCTTCATTTCTGACATTGAGACAAAATAAGTTTAATAAAGTAAAAGTTTATCAGAGTTTTCAGTTTGTACAGCTTGTCCTGACACCTTTGTTGTGCTACAGGAGGCAGGTAGGTATTAGCAGACCATTAACGGACACAAAGCAGTGATGATGGATATTCACTTACCCCAAATTGCTGCCCTATAAATAAGAGAAGACTGCTGGGGAGAGGAGGAGGGGTGGGGAAGTAGAGACAGAGCTTTGCTGGGAAAAGGGGTTGTCAGTTAAAATAACAGACCAGATATGTAAGATCACAGTTGAGACTCTCATACTAAGTTTTTGCATGCAGCTTCAAGGAAGTAGAGACCTATCTCTTTAAAATAATATTCTGATGTGTGGACTTCTTGGCCTACGAAAGCTCTTCCATTTTTGTTAATTCCTACTTACCCTACTTTTCTCTTTCTTATCATTGCTTTCTGTCGACTTACAGTTCCCTCCATCTTTCCTATATCTATTTGCTTCTCCCCTTTGCTGCTTCAGAACAAAATGCTGTTGGACTTCTGTATGGGTAGTTCTTTTTAATCTTAAAGACCATTTGTCTTTCATCTTCCACCTCCTTTAGAGGGTAATTTTCTTTCAAATTTGTTCTTTCTTCAGCTTCTTATTTATCTTTAGGTATTTTTTTTCCTCTGCGGATTGTTACTTTGCTCAGATTTCTTCTTACTGTTGCAGAGTTAAATTGCTCTTTCTGTGTTATCCCTCTGACCTCATAAGCCTGTTTCTTTATCCATCAAAAAGATCAAGGAAAAAATGAGAGAAGAAAAAGGGAACTCACTAAGAGCAAAAAAATCAATATCTTGTATGCAGCACATTAATTTGTGGAAACTGAGGTGATTCTGCACTATCTATCTGTACTATTGAAGCATCTATGAACTTTACTGGAATCAAGGTCCTATTGTGCTTCATGGAAAACCTTTTTGCCTTAAAGTGTCTATATTTTAAGAATATATAAACAGTAGAAGAAAGAAGAATTCTGCATCATACAGATGGAGAATTCAAATTAAAGACAAGGTTTTCCAAAGAACTCAGCTAACATTTAGGAAGCAAAATAAGCCCAGATTACTCTGGCTTAGCTTTTGTCTTCATCCCTCAGCCTTTTATGTCCTTTGGGCTGTCCCTAGACCTTCAGAGACCACTAACATATGGACTTGAGTGAAAGTCATGCAAGAAGAATGACTTTAAAGGCTAGATAATCCTCAGGACATTGGACGTGAGGCAGCGAACTAAGCTGGAAAATCTGGTCATAAATGTCACAGAATTGAGCATTTCTGGATTTGTGGCTTACTGCTTGCAGAACAAGGCAGAACCGCACCCCCAGTGACTCACTGGGTGTTCTCATCAGGAGCTCATCTTTCTTTCTGATCCTCAGTCAGTTAGAGAGGCTGTGCTTACTTGGGGAAGTATGTTCATCAGGATTTATATTTTTGCTGGCTTGTTGTAAGAAGTCTTTGTTCCTTTCGTATTTATAGAATCTAAAGGGACTGAGAGGGGAGGAAAGAAAGAAGGAGAAAAGAACAGTGGGAAAGGAAGGAAGGTAGGGAAAGTTTACCCAGAAGACCAAGAGATAAAATGCAACTAGCGCTAAATAAATTAAACTAGCATTAAACAAATCTTCACTGCAACTAGCACAATGAACCTAAATGAGTCTTACATGAAGCCTTCTTTTCTTCATAGTTCTCCATGACTCAATGTCGGCATTCCTGATTCTCACTCTTATAAGTGAAATCAGGAAAAATAATAAGGAAGAGAATTTGAAGACAATTTTTCTTCAGGAAAGAAAAAAAAAAATCAACCCAAACGACCCAAAACCAGGACTTTCAATGTAAATAATCTTCAAACAATTCTCTCTTTACAAGTACTGTTATAGAAGCTTCAGGCTCATTGGGTAGACTTTGATGAATCCAGCGTCTGATTGGCAAGGTTTCTTGAAGATATTGTTTGCTGTTGTCTCTGTTGTAATGAAAGAGTTTCAATTAAGGAGAAAAAAAACCAATTTAATACTGAGTATTTTGCACTGAATCACAGTGTTCCTCAGATTTGGTGTATATATGATCGTGTTTCACTTGAGTAAACATGCTGTTGATTAGAATCCAAACCAAATTATCAAGCAGTATGTTCAATATGTGCTCTTATGTTGAATTTGCACCATATTTTACTTAAAGACAAAAGCAATATTATGGGATCTTCCAGCATTCTATTCTTGTTGCATAAGTAGTCCAAGCTTTAGCATCGCTGCTACACATATGTGCTGAGTAGGTTAATACAAGCTGTTGAAGTGGTGATTTGTTTGGCAAAGCTATTCTTTAACAGACCAGATTTGCAATATATTACTGGAATTAACAAATCACTGTCTTTGAATCATTCCAGTCAAAAAGCAGTTTGTAAACGCTGCTGTGCAGCAGCCGCATATATTTGGAGGTAAACACTCAGTCTCTCTGCCACACTACATTTCATCAGTGGAAGGGACGAACATGACAGCAGAAAAGTTCACATAATAAAGCCTAAAACACAGGGCAGCACTTCAATCCCCTTGGAACCAGATTTTCAAAGATCTCCAGGCTCTTACAGGCTCAAATAGACATTTTCTGGGATTTTCTGAGCGCGCCTACAAACATCAGGTGTTTGAAGTACCATGGGGGAAAAATAAGTTCTAATTGGGCCATTATTTTTATACCATACATTGAAGAAGGTTTGTGAGTGGTGATGTCTGAGAAGAAATGGTCTGATTTATAAATGTCTTCCTGTCGATGTGAATATCCTTTGTGATGTGGTTTTAATTTGTCTCTTAAAAGTGTTCACTTTGGTAGAGTTTATCCAATAGGCAGATATCAAAGACCAACTAATTAAGTCATACCCTGTTAGGCAACTCCTTCACTGGAAACAGGTACACTCTCCCAGTGTACCTGTTTGCTGGTACATTGTTTACCTGTTACCTTGAGCTGCTGGTTTGGTTATGTATCTCAAGGCAAGATGAATAGCCTTGTAAAAATACCCTTCAATTTCCTGTTCCTACAGACAACTAAAATCAAACACGTAACTCTTATGTGGCTAAAGTTCAGTTAGAAATCCTCAGTGCAGTGCTTTAAACTAAGGGTTAAGGCAATTACACAATTATTCTACATGTAACTTAAATCACATTAGAAATACCTTATAACATTTAATTTCTCAGTGGCAGCCAACCAGAGGACTGACAAAGGATTGACAGCTTCTTCTGTTAGATTAAAAAACAAATGAACAAAAAGCATATTAAGGGGACTGTACATTGCTCTTAGAATTAGAGTATTTTGCTTGAACAGTAATACTGTTCTTAATTTTTGCAAGCTTTTAAATTGTGATGGATTTGTATACCTGAAAATAGAGCTTTCTAAAAATAAATATTGCATCAGTATAACCCAATTACTCTTTCCTTGATCATGATTTTAGACAAAAATAAACCCTTTTCCCATCATTATCAGAAAGGAAGCATTACTGTAACTCCTAGGAGCTCAAGCATATATCAGAGCTTCATTTTGCAGTTTGCCAACTTGGACACCCCATCTCCTCAAAACCTTAAACCAAGATTTGAAATCTAAACAATTAATTTCCTTTTAAAACTGAAGAACAGAGTCAGATGTTATGTGGATACTTGACATCACCAATGTTAAGTAGGTCCTAGAGTGTTTAAGGAAGTTGATAATGCCACAAGTTTGCAGAAAAACCATCTATTTCAGGCAGAAATTGTCTTCCTTACAATTGAAGAGCCATCCTCCCTCCCTGCTCCTGGCTTAATCAGGATACACAATCTTCAATGAGTCTGAAAATTAGAATGAAGTCTTATCCAAGGACTGCTGGTGAGGGGAGAGGGAGTTTGTGGTTTTTTCCTCTTCCCTTTCTTTTTGCACTGATATCCATGGAGTGCTTCAAGCACTCTATGAATACTTAAAAGGAAATCTCTAATCTTTAATCTCCTCCACAGCAAGATAAGTGGACTTGATTTCTTATCTTGACCTAAAACTTGAGGAGCTGGTCTCTCAAATTAAACAGTTACTCAATACTTCACATTTCACTGTGCAGCTGGTGTAAAATGCAGCTTGAGTGCATGTTTTTCACAGATGAAAAGTCTCTAAATCTAATTTTTTTCCTCTTTAATTGCATTTTGTGCCATCAACTATGAAAATGTGACCCACAAAAACTTAATGCTTCTGCTTGCATTACCTCACCTCCCATGTGGATACACACCCTGTGCTAAGTGTCTCCTTGTCAAATCCAATGATAAACTACCACTTGTGGGAACAATCCGCTACCTTTCCTTTATTTGCTCAGTTACATTTACCAGGAGCTCTGCTGTAACCTTCCAGGCTACTGCTAGTGAGAGGCAGTACATACTTCTAGATGATGCAATTTGGCAGCAAGGACCTGAGCATCCTTTTCGTCTCTGATAAATGTAGATTTGAGATGAAGGTTAGATCATGTGGTTAGGGCAATAGGTTGAGATAAACAGGTTATAACCCATGACTTCAAGTAAGTCACTCACGTTGGTAGGCAGCTGTGAAAGGACGTATGATGTCCAGTGTTATTTTAGACACCTCAGAGAGAGACACTTATGTTCCCACTGTCTGTAAGACACTGTGATGTGTCTGCCAGTCCTACTGGGTATCTCATACACTCAAGGTTATTTTGGGCAGCATTTGATTCACCATTAATTCCATTCTTTCTCCATAAATTTATTCTGTAGTAGTTTGTGCTGGTGTCACTGTTAACAATTGAATGGTAGAAAGATACACAGACATGACATAAGCTTGCCAAGCAATAGTATCAGTCTGAAAATATTTGATTTAAGCATGAAATCAAGAAAACAGAGATTCAACAAATGGACAGGGACTACAAGGGAAGGAGGAGACTCTTTACATTTTTTTTATATATATAATATGTGTATATACACGAGCGGGCCGAATGTGCCCTGGAGACGTCTGGGACATATAGCAGTAAGGCAGGAGTAGGTAACTATCCCCTCATAGCAGGATCACACACATCAGAACAGCCACTGACCTGGCAGATGAAGCAATGGGTTTTTGCAGAATCTCTCAGTGCCCAGGCACTAACTTACATCTCACAGGAATTAAATCATGATCAGAAAAAGTCCTGCCAAAACTTTTACTGTTATAATGAGCAGGTCAGAAAACTCACAGTGTGACCATTCCTTTTAATGACTTCAAAGCATATCCACTTCTATACCATTAATAGGAGGAAGTGAGCATTTGTTGTATTACTTCAATGCATTCTTGAGGCTCTCTCTTTTCACAAAGGGATCTACCTAACAGACTAAGGAGACTCCATGCTTCTCATTTTCCAGGCTGCATTCCAGTTGTATACAAGATTATTCACCATGTGTCCAAAGAGATTCCTGCACCCCCCATAACAGCCACAACCTGCCTCAAGACCTCCAAGCAGTTGGTCCAAAATTGTTTCTAGCCTTTTAGCTCTTCTGTGTACCAAAAAGAAGACTGAACCAATCAGCATATGAAGAGAAATCCCCATTGTTTCAATTAAACCTGTTCATAGTGCTTAAATTTTGTATGAGAAAGAAAATCTTTGTGTTATTCTTCATTGTATGAGGTTGATGTAAGAATGCTGATACTGGTGTATAAAAACATAAGTATATCTGGTTGTGGAGGCTCCAAGGGACTGTTATTAGTTGGTTTTACTGCAGCCAGAGTTATTCTTTAATACCACTGAAAACGTGTCACCTTAGAGACATGCAGGTTAGGTCTGAAGCATTATCAAAATGCCTTCATAGAGACAGTTGCTTACCCAGGTGTGAAAGGGCTCACTGAGGACAGTGTTGTATCAGGTTCACAGTAATACTGAACATTTACTGTAGGCAGCACATCCAGTGCTTGAGTTTCTCACCCATGATGGAGAAACTTTACCTGTAGCCATTTCAGGACTATCATAGCCAACATTTCAACTCCACTGCCACTAAAGGGTTGGATGGTAGGCAGGCAAACAGACTGCATCTAAGATAAACTGATGCTTTGTGATATCATGTCTCCTGCACAGTCATTCGTATACATATATATGTCTGCTTGAAATATACTTGCTAAACCAGTGCTGGACACCATCGATTTGCAGGAGGAGTGCTGGAAAAGTCACACTTTTTTTTTCCTCTGTAGCCAAAGAAACCTCCTGTGCTCTGATAGTCATGAGACTGGAATATGCCAACTGGATCCAAGCATGCTTTTCCAGCCCCTAGGCTAGCTGCTTCTGATTTACACCAGCCTGGAGCTGTCTGTTCAGGAAGGGTTCAATTTAAAGTGGTAACCAGAGCAGAAGTGCCAAACTGCCTTGTCTTTGCCAGGGCTTCATCTCAAAGTAATGACATCAAGTTAATTCAACAAGTCTCTTCCCACCCATCCTTTTTTTTCCTAAGTGAAAAGGAAGGTCAGATCACAAAGATGACTTTTAAAGCAGCATTGTTTTCAAAGCAAGCTTAAAGTGAACTGCAGCAACCTATCAGCCAGCCTTTCCTGTGCAGTACACTGATTCCCCATTTCCACTTCATTTTGCGTTTAGCGCAGTGTAATTTGTACATCTCAGAATTGCTACTGTAAAACCTCAGACGACCTCAAAGTAAGAAAAAAAAAGAAAAGAAAGAAAGAAAAAAACCCCGAAGTAACCCAGGAATAAAAACCCACAACAAAAAACCTAGAAGGGTCTGGACTTATCTAGAATATCAATGTGCCCCCAACAAAGGCTCTTTGTGAGTAAGCCCTTATCTGCGTTGCCAGTGCTCTTAATTCTGCAAACTTTTCACATCTACTTAATTGTTCTCTGTGTTAAATCATGCTTTTATATTTTAAAACAGATTTATAGAGTGAACTAATTATCTACCTTATTCCTTAAAAGTGATCTGTCAAGATGCAAAAATGATGGTTCTTTAATAGACTTGAAGAATTTGCATACACAAGCCATAAGAGTCCCTGACATTGTTCAGAAATTAAATAACATGTTTTCATCAGACAATGGACTAGTCTTTGTACAGAAAGAGAGTATTCAATCAGCTGAAACAGATGCTTAGAGGAAATCTCATTCTTGAGGCAACATTATGTTACTGACAGGTGCATAAAAGAGTCTTAAATGTACAGACCAAAGATGTAAAATGAAATGCAAAATCCTTTATACTTTCTTTTTAATGGAGATGAGAGACAGTCACTTTTTATGGGAAACTGTAAGCAATTTTGCAACTGATGTCTCTTGTTTCGCTGTGTGATCCAAATATCAGCTGTGAGGAGAACAGTGCTGGGGAGCCACTCACTTCCCATGGAATATTCCCACTCTTTTGGTGTTTTAATACCTCAAAAGTAATTATATTGGAGGAATAACTAAAAAGAGAAGAAAAATACCCATATGCTATTCCCTACCATTCCCCATACTGGAAAAGAGCTGG
Source organism: Psittacus erithacus (assembly GCA_009867235.2). Taxonomy (NCBI): domain Eukaryota; kingdom Metazoa; phylum Chordata; class Aves; order Psittaciformes; family Psittacidae; genus Psittacus; species Psittacus erithacus. Next base: position 6,783 of record WYDI02027651.1, on the reverse strand, counting down.
TGTGCTCCTCACACTGCATATATGGTTAATTTTCTAAGTGCTGTAGAAGACAGGCCTAAAATCTACCTGTATTTCACATGAAAAGACAAAGGATTTCAAAGATCATAGAATCAGCCAGGTTGGAAAAGACCTGTAAGATCATCAAGTCCAACCTCTACCCCAGGACTGCCACATCCACCACTAAACCATGTCATTAGGATAGGTATATCCTCTTTTTGTAGCTTTTGGAGATAGGGAAAAACCGTCTGATGGCTGAAGCAGGTACTGGGCAAGTGAATTACTTGGGCTTTAACTCCTGAGTTTTCTAGCTAAGTAATAAAATACCAGAAGCAATGGAGTCAAGTGGATTACTGATTTCTCTTGCTGCTTTTAAAAGATGCGTACAGGTATTCTCCATGTATTGCCACTCTGACCCAAGCATCACCCACTTCTAGGCCCCTTTCACAGCTGCACAATTAATCTCAGTGGTGAACATAACGTAAAACTCAGGACATTAAGAAGCATGAATAAATCAGACAGATCGGGCTTCAGAAAGCAGAGAAGAAGCTTCCATAGAAATAATTAATATCAGACAAAACATCATTTTCAAACAGGAAAGCATTATCTGAGAAAATATCTGACCAGTTTTACACAGCAACTGCATAAATTAATAGCAAAGCTTTTGCCAAGGGGCAGGGAAGGGGAGAAAGCTGTTACTGAAGTTCACTTGCTTTCAAATTGTTGGGGTTTTTTTTCCCCAATTCCCTCCAGAATATCAAAGACTTTTTGGTTTCCAGGGCATGAAGAAAGAAAAATTCACACTTTTGTCTTCTCTGATTGCAAGAACTCTCAGTTGCAGGGAGTCGATTGAACTGCCTATCTTCAGATGGCTCCTTTTGCTTCACTGCTGCATGGTTTGGGTTAGGGGATGTTAGTGGGGTTTTTCTTTTCATCTCTCTTTTTCTTCTTTCTCACTGTGTTTTACATTTGAAGAATGTCTTGGGTTTAGTAAAAAAATGCCTGCTGGTGCTTTCAGTGCCTCTCAGTGTCTCCAGCAACAATTATCCCAGACCCGCTCCATTCCAGAATCTCATAAAAATATGCTTTGAGATACAGCCTCTCTCTCACACACAAGGGTTGCAACTGTCATTCTCTGTCAATTCTTTTCTCTGGGAAATTAACTTGCTGCAGGAGATGGGGCAAGTCTCATTGAAGACATCTGCGCTGAATGGTTTCTTGGGGTGGTGTTTAGGCTCTTTTTGGTAATAGATTCAACAGATCAGTGGCCAAGACTGTATTGTCTTGATTTTTGCATGCCAGTGGTGGACTTCAGATTGTGCTTTGGTACTTAGAGATACGTGCCTTTATAAACGTGGACTAAGGGTATTGATGCAGATGTCTTTGCCATCTGAACAGCTCAAAATGCTTTTCAATCTCTCATTTAAATGCAGTGCAGCTCTCACAACTCTTCTGGCACAGCTTTGCTTGGAGCCGGGTGATGCTTGTACCAAATGTAAATCATTACACTGACCAAATCCATGGGTCCCATCCTCAGCTGTGCTGTAACTATTACACAGCTTGTTGCTAGTACAAAATAGCCCCAAGGTCACTGTGAACACAGGAAGACTGCAGCCATAGTCCTAAATATCTACATGGCCAGAGTGATGGTTTCATCCTAATCAGAACAAAGGATGTGGCTGAGGATCATGGATTGCTGTTGGGAATGCACGTGTCCAAATTTGGTTTGCTGGTACACAGCTGCCAACGGATTTTGGGGCAGTTGGCACAAATTAAAAGCAAGGAACAAAAAAGCAGAAGGTTATTTTTCACTCTCTCCACTAAGCTGGGGTATTGTCTGCCCTTTTAAAACTCTTTTGGTGTTACTCTCAATATTGTATACTTGAGATCTCAATGCGGAAAACTATTTACTTGCAATGGAGGAAAAGGAGATTCTCATTCAGTTATGGAAGGTGAAGACTTGGTCTCACAAAGTGAAATCTTTCAAATCCTTCCTTGTCTAAAGCACAGCTGAGTGCACATGGATGAGTGCCATTTTTTATGGTATTCTATGAATACTCACATTTAAGTAAATATGTGAGTACTAAAAGTGGCGTTCTGCTAGATAAAAGCCACAATTTTCCAGCTTCCACCTGCTTGGTCTTATTAAAGAGTAAAATCTTACCCTTTGGGGTGGATTAACACCTAACTCCAGGTGGGTCTTGGACCATAACCACAGCCTCCTGGTGCTTCAAGAGGGAAATTATAATTATCAGTCAGCTAGACTGAACTTGTGTTTGGGGCCTGCAGCTTGTTCTCTCTGCAAGTGTGTGCTGGTCAGAAGGGCCAGGGCTTTAGAGACCTCTTTTTGTATAGAAACTAAGCGACAGCACCAGAGTGTTGTCCGAAAGCTACAGCAGAATGTGCTCAAGTGAGTGAAAGCATTGAATCTGTGTTTCTTTTATCCCTATTCATCACGGTATTGTGCATGTTGTCTCCAGTCCTTTGAATCTGCTAGCTGAAGGAATGCTCCAGGTAGTTCAAAAGCACATAGAAACTCTTTCTTTTTTCTCCTGCTTCATATTGGTACAGAAGTGCTCTGAGTGCCTCATTGCTTGGCCGGTGATAGCATCCAAATTCATTCTCAGGACGCAGCAGCAGCATCCTGCAAAAATTGCTGCTTTGCTCTTTGGAAAATGCCACTGACCTTATGAAAAACAATCATCTGATGCAGGCTAAGGGAGTAAATTATAGTACAAAGTTCGTGTATGATATTAGTAGTAAAATCCAAATGGTAAGAGTCGCAAGGCCAGCCTCTCAGCTCACCAGCCCCTGTACTAACCCACTGTAAGGTCGTGAGGTGAAATCTTCCCTCTCTTGATTCATCAGCGTGACAGGATTGCCATGCAGAATGGACAAGCTCAGCAGCATCCCATGATCTGAATACTAGTACTGCCTCTGCCATCAAAACCAATGGCAATGGGGTCATATAACTACTTGACTATATAGATCACAGTAAATAACCTTCCCACTAAAAGGACTCAATACTCCTGTCAAGACACAGTTCTCTTGTACCACAGTGGCAGGCAAGCACACATGATGATAGGGACGAATACCACTAAGTGGGTTTTACTCTCCTAATCACTGAGCTGTTCCTTTCATGCCTTTTGTCTTTTGCTGACACTGCTCCTTCTGATTCTTTGCTGACAATTTCTGCCTTATCTCTGTCTGTGTACTAGTGCCATAACCACTAAATCCTCTTTCAGCCTCCTTGGTATTAACTGCTGTTGTCACCAACTACTTCTTATCAACATTATTTGATCTCCTTTGTGCTTTACCCTGTCTTGCTTCATTCTACCTGAAATTCATCAGTATATACAGGGACAAAGATACAAGGAGAGAAAATTCTATCTTTCAGTCCTTCTTTATGTGGAAAAAAGTCTCTCTCCCTGCATGCACAGCTGAAAAGGGAATTTATGTTGCTGCGACTCTACTGATTCCACCTGAAGTTTCTCTAATTTCCACTGGTGTAAGGGAGATTAAAATCCATCTCAGAGCCCAGTACCTCACTTCTGTAGAATTGCTTTTGACTGGGTAAGCAATAGCAGGTATATTTCCAGCCTGAAATGCATTTTCATCGTTATCTCATGCACAGGACTCAGTGAAAAACTGTTATTGGAGTTCTCTGCAAATCAGCTGAATTACCAATAATCCTTTAGCAGCCCGTGGGCAATAAAACACTGTATGGCAGGGGAAGTATTGGTTCTGCATGCCCTGGATGCAGTGAAAGCACAAAAACTGGCTGTCAGCTCCATACCCAGTGTAGGAGTGCAGAAGTTTCCGTAGCTTGCACAAGGGCTGAATTTGGATGTCAGTATTTCTAACAGGCAATGCTGTTATGTGATTATCTCACTGATTTTGAGCCACAGTCTGGCTCTGGGTTACCTTCCAAAATGGTTTTTTTAGTAGCAAATATTTTATTTCAGCCTCGGAATACATTTGCAAAGTATACCATAACATCCCAATTTGTCTTGTCGCATATGCTCCAGGTGTCATGGAATATGTTCTCTTTGCTCTTCCACAGACTCATTTGATAACCATGCAGGTACATTACTCTTCAGACCTGGGCAGGAGCATCACTGCTTTGCCTCTGTCACTATGGAAAGATAGAAAGCAAGCAGTAGGTCTAATCCCTGATTCACTGCTCCATGAACTCCCAGTTTGCATTAGCTAAAGATACAGCCCAAATCTTATTGGTTTCCTAGAATATTCATTTATACCTCCTTCATCACAGATTCTCCAGCCTTTCTCTAAGAGAAAAAGTTCCAATTTGGGCAAAATCATGCATCTGTTTCATCATCTTGCCAGGAGTCTCTATACTCCTCTGTTCTAACCAGTCAATGGTTAAACAGCCACCCTGAGCTTTTATTTTACCTGGATCCAACAGGTTTTTTTCTCCATTTCATTGCTCACCATCGTGACACCTGCCAATAAGAGGTGAAGCAGACAGTTATTTGGTATCTTTTTGCTTCCAAATTGGGGAAAATAAAATAAATTAGTCACGTTCGCATTGCAAAATAAATGTGTGATATCCTTCTAAGTGTGAGGATTCGTTTGCAATAAAGACAGCAGGATGCCTCAAGCAATATGGCTATGCAGTAGTAATCACACATCTTGGGCAGCCGAATTCATTTTATGCATGGTTTCAGACATGCTGAAGTTATGCAGTCTCCATTAGATAATGTGCTGTACTGAACTTCTGGAGAGTGTGGTTGCTAGCTAGAAGAGAAATGAGACAGCGAAGAGTCTGGATATTGTATAACTGATCTCAGCACTTATATTTAGATGAAAGAGAGCAGGAAGGTAAATTCTCACACTCAGTCCTGAGCTAAAGTTAACCTTGTGCCCTAACAGACATGGTGATGGGAATTCACACTGATAATCAACCAAAATAGGGGTGCATCAGGCCCATACTACAGACCTGTGTCTGATTGTATTGTTTGTAGCAATATTTATAAGTCTTTACTTATCAAAAGTAATGTGCCAGTGTTCTCCCATTCAGACATTGCTAGCAGGGTTTTCTTTTTATGCTGTAAATATTTCAGTGATAAATGGGCTTATCAAACACGCAGATACCCCTAAGAGCAGCAGTAGATACTTTTGCTGCAGTCTTGCCCATAGGTATTGGATGGAGCACTTTCATTCCCAGATTCATTTTGTTAATCTATATCCTTTCTGTTACTTTATGCAATACACACATGCACATTCTTTGATTGGGTTATGGACTCATTATAAACCACAGTTATAAACCAGCTACATTTCAGTAAGAGGGAACCAACCCTGGAAAGGACGGAATCTTTTACCTTTGCTCATAATTGGTGTAAAGCCTCAATCTGTGCCCACTCAGAACTATTATCTTTACTTTTTATCTTCCCCTAGCAGCATAAAGGAGCCAGCACATCATTGCACTGTGCAAATATCTGATCGAAGAGGGAATTGCTGTTACAGAGAGTTCAGGCATAAGACTTTGCAGAATGCAGATGTAGAGAGAATCATCAATCTGATCAGCCTGAAAAGTGTTAGCCTCATTAAACTACCTGTCTAGTCATTGCCAAGGTTGGCTCCTTCCTCATCAACAGCACCACAAAGAGTTTTCAAGCACAGCATGAAGATAAGAAGTCCTTTACTGTGAAGGTCGTGAGACACCGAAACAAGTAGCCCAGAGAAGTAGCGAATGCTCGATCCCTGACAGTGTTCAAGGCCAGGTTGGACAGAGCCTTGGGTGACATGGTCTAGTGTGACGCATCACTGTCCATGTCATGGGGGGTTGGAACTGGATGATCTTAAGGTCCTTTCCAACACTAATGATTCTGTGAGTAGTAATTTGGCTCTATGAATAGATTGTGAGTTTTACCTACAGAATTACAGAAACTGGGATTGGAAAGATGTTCAAGAGGTCATCTAGTATAGTTTCCCTTCTCCAGTTAAGAGATTGAGGAGAAGAAAGGAAAACAAGTAGCTACTATTTTTAACACTCATGAAGTCTGGCTGTGCCTGCGTGGCAGTGTCCTAGTAAGTGTAGGAGACCATCATCAGGGTTGGGAAAGGCTGCGGCAGGCTCTGAAAGTGCATGAGTGCTTTGTGCTGAACACTGTGCAGATTTCCAGAGAAGGGATGCCAAAAAGGGTAAGGTGCCTTATTCCCTTAAATGATGAACTACAGGAACAGTCATTTCATCTCTATTTTAAAAGGATATTCAAGTATGAAGAAGAAGTTGTCAGGGTTGTCAGGAGAAAATGAGGATGTTCAATCCTGAACACCTGGAACATGATGCCAATGCAATGCTTTCATATCTTCTGAAAACTGTAGAACATTGGTTTTCAACTTTTGAACACAGCAGTCAGAAAAAGAAAGATGTGATTATTACACATATGTAATTTGCAAGGCCACAGGACGTAGGCCCATTTATTGCTATTGTAGCAAAAGTAAACCAAATTCAGGATCATCTGCTGAAGAAACATAATATTGAGCTGCGCATGCATCTGAACCGACTGGAAATTGCACCACAGATTTATGGACTAAGTTTTTGCAAAGCATTTTTTAATTCCTTCTATTTTTATTTCATTATATTAGTGCACATTTTTTATTACACTTACGATTAGAGGAATGGGGCTAAAAAGAAATATTTATCTCTGTTCTGGGTTCAGCAGTAGCAGTCATTTTTCTCCTTTAGCTGGTGCAGTGCTGTGTTTCTGACTTTCAGCCTGGGAACAGCGCTGATAACACCGATGTTTTCAGTTGCTGCTC
>WYDI02027650.1:12816-32818 GCA_009867235.2 Psittacus erithacus | reverse complement strand
CTCTTCCCCATCCCTCTGGGAGCCGAGGGAGGAGGTGGAGGGGCAGTGAGTGGGCTGTGTGGCAGACCTTAAACCACAACACCTGGTTATTATTACTTCACTCTAAAGCACTGCCCTGTGCCTGAAGCCTGAAAATACAGGATGGACTGTTATTTTTTTTTCCTTTTCTTGACCTTCCAAATATATCTTCTATAATTTAGTCTTATATGCTTTAAAACACTGAACGCTTTTCTTGCCTTTCCCAGACAAACTTCATTTATTTTCCTTTGCATTGCCACATTATGTAATACTTTAATGTAAAAAGGAATATGAAAAATACTTTTTTTTTTCTCTCTGCAATATCTTTAGGGTACTACTATGATGAAAATAGCATATTTTTTCATGACTAATGCACATAAACCTAATCTGTAGTAAATTTGTTGGACAGGCATTAAATTCTTTCATTGGGCTCCAGCTTTTGTAGTTAATACTTTTTTCTAAAAATAAGAAGAAAAGAAAATGTTAAACAAAACTCCCTTCCTTGTAGGTTTGTGCTACAGTCTGAACACTGACAGACTGTATTTGAGGTCTTGACAGATTTCAATCATCAGTGTAACTTAGGAACTCAATCTACAACCACCTTCCTTAGTGCAGTTGGGAGAATGATGCTGAAGTAAGTGGAAGTCCAGCATCCACAGCTTATCAACTTCAATAAGATTGTTGCAAGACAGGTATAAATCTTCTGTATGATCTTTGTAGTATCCTGTGAACCTCTTTCCCTAGAAGATGTCCTTCCTCTGCACTGGGAATACAGTTCATCCCTATTTTGTCACTTCACTCTCAGCTAATCGCTATCAATGGAATCATCTAAGTTCACTCTTATTTTTACAATTGCAAACTAGTGAACATGAATATTGCTAGCATTCATCTACCTATCTATCCAACATATTTGCCATCACCACCATATTGCACAGTGGGAGATAGCTTGCTACCCACACAGAGACATTTGAAAACATCTGAAGCATCACCATGTGTATGTGACTGAATTGCTTTCAAGATCAGCCACATGCCACTAGATAAGTAAGTCAGTCAAATTACTCAGCATCATCACAACCCACATGTAGAGCTCATGGAACAGTTTATTGTACATTGTATGACGTACTGAAAATTTTTTCCACCTTTGGCACTTAGCTCATAGATTCTCTAATATCTTGCAATTGAGTAGCTAAAGCTGACAACTGCACACTTGTATTTCAGTTTATGTTAATATATTAGTGTCCACAGATTGAACCCAGGTTTCTTCCAGCCTACACCAGAGTACACGAAGGATAGTGTTTGACCACCCACAGTTACGCTTGCATGGAAATCCACAAGAGGAGAGCCTCAGCGCATGAGCAGGATGTTACTGATCTGTATTAGAGAACTTTAGTAATAACAAGCTTTCTTTGTCAGTCTAATGGCTGTATGTACATTTCCTATATACGTATGCAAAGAGACATCCATTTCCACAAGCTGTGTTACATCACCATAGTTTGCCTTCATAGACACTGGAGTAAAGAGTGTTGTTGCATTTAACTGCTGGGAAATCTTATGCAGCTGCCCACATGGAACAATATGCTCTTGTTGACAGGGCAGTGACATAAAAAGGTATAATGGAACTGTGTATAGTATAATAGTCAAATGAAAGATAAGAAAATCTAAATATATCATGGCAGTAAGTTCTATTCTTACTCAAGATGATGCAGACAACTAGTTTAATTTTAATAAAACCCAATTTGCTTAGAAGAATTATGGGAACTACTCCATATATTTCAAAGCATCATTTTTCTGTGCTTTATTTACTTTGCAGCAAAGCAAAAAGGCTGTATTTCCAGCAACTGTGATTACCACATAAATGTGTTCAAAATTTTTGGTACAGTATTCTTCAATTCATCAATATTAGTGCCAAAAATCTCTGGATTTAAATTGCATCTCACGTATTTAAAGTGTAATCTACATAGCATGTGTAAACCAGAAAACATCTATGATACCTCAAGTTTTCCCTGGGGAATGGCACAAAAATTTTACTGCAGTAAAACTGCAGGTGGCCATGTGTTGAACATTAGATTTCCAGAGCCGGAAAACCTGAATCCACATTCCAGAATGCACTGAGAATCAATATGCATATTAAAATTTTTAGAGAGAACAGTTACATTCTTATTCTCAATGGATGTGTTAGTTGAATTTGTGACTTTAAGTACTCTTCTGGTAAAAATATTGTTTTGTTGTTTGAAAGCACTGCAGACATGGCATATGTTGTTGGTGTTAAACCTGGTATTTTTGGTGTGCGGTACTACTGTTTTATAAAACTGTCCCACCACTAAAGTTCTTTCTTTTTAAATACTTCCTATATATCACAGTAAATTTCAATGTCCGAAAATAATACAAATGGATCTATGTGCAAAAATGCTACCAGAATTAGGGCCTGGTTTCATTTTTTCCAATTTACTATTCACAGTGAGATCTGCAACATGCTAAATCACGTTATGAGCATTTTATACAGCAAAAAGAGGCACTTAAACTTTACCACGGTAAATACTGAAGTTAGGATTTATGGAAAATTATTTGTGTTCTTGTATTTCTCCCTTTGATTCTGTGGCCCTACTGAGTATTTTAACAGCAGATACTATGATCACCAAGTATTTCATTAAATTTTATTCATTTATTGGAAAATTCATAAGTTTTGGAAAAACACTATTGCTTTGTAATATTAACACTGACAGTCAGCATCAGTAGTTAATTATTTCTCCTCAATTTAAAACGTAGCAGTATTGTATCTGAATTCCAGTGTAATTTTCAACTTAAATCTTAGATATATCTGTCAAAAGTTAATTTATAGACTTGTTCCAATTCTACCTGTTTATGAGTTTTTCACACATTTTTTCTCATATTTCCGTAATAGAGCGATAATGGATTTTTGAGACATTTTAAATGCTTAAATATGCACACAATGAACAGGCGGGTAGTTTAATGTGGCTCATTTCCATCAACTACCATACAAAAGAACACAAATGAATCACAGAGTCACAGCAAAGTAAGGCACATTATTTAGTCGAAATGATGCATTCATGCCCACGGAGATAATGATAATTATACCATAACTCACAATATCTTCTATGTACATAGCTCTTGCCACTACTCTGTGTCCTACAAATCACATTAAGATTTGTGGCAAGATAAAATTCTTGATTATATAAAGCATATGAAGATGAATTAATTTTAATATGCTAGGCTTCCTTTTAATGATTCCAAAAAGCAGCCAAACCTTACACTTTTAGATATAGGCTGGGAACCATTTTAAATTAATCCACAACCAGTTTTTTGGCACAGAACATGTCTGATTTTGCTCAATTATATCCATGCATTATATATCCACAATGAAGTATAATTGCATAACATTAAGACTTTAGAATGGAATACACTCAGTAATGATTTACAGATTGGATCAAACCAGAAAAACTTCTGTGTTGGTGACCTCGCCCAGTCATGTTACTATTCATGTTTCAAATCCAAATATGGTTCCATTTTCAGTTCTAGGCTTACCACAGCAAATCAGAATGGTCTGTCCTGGAAAAATCATCTCCTCAGGTTGAACACATTCACTATAATATTAGGAATAAATATTTTTATAATACATCACCTACAGCCAACTCTGCATATGATGCTCCATTAAATTAAGAGACTTCCTGAAAGAATCAGCAAATAACAAAGTTTAATCAATAAGTGAGTATGGTCTTATTACAGTGAACAAATTAGACAACTTAGGATATATTGCTCGATAGACAAGATTTCTTCTTTACGAATATTGTCCATAATTGATTGTAGTGACCTTTTGGCAATACTGAAAAACATCCTCAATTAATAAGGCTTCTTTTACAAAACAGATCACAGTAGAGAGAACTATGTGGTTTGCACAGTCAGACTTGAGAGAAAAGAAGAATGTTTTTTAAATCTGCTCAGAGGGAAGCACATAACAGCCTCACTTTATAAAGCAGTATTTGTTTAATAAAAGCCCTATGAAGACAATTTAGTATTGATACATTTCATGAGTCACATTACCAGCTGAGTTTTAATCTATTGTTGTGGGAGTACTTGTGAGTCAACTACAACTTATGAATATTGTTAAATGCAGATCAGAAGACCTTTTGTAATGAGCGCGTTAACTCAAATTCTTTGTTTATGATGCACACTCGATATCAAAACCAATTATACTAAACAAGTGATAAGAGAAATAAGAAGGTATGTCAATAATGTCTTAAAATACACTGACCAGGTTCAAACAACAAAACTGCTTCTTTTCTCTGTCTAGTCTTGTTGGTGGAGAAGATATCCAAGCACTGTATTTAGAGATAATTGTGCTGGCAACTGCACATAAGTCTGCAACAAACTCAACAGACTTTCTGTTTCAGGATCTTCTAGTTACTTCTCCATACCTCATCTTTCCAGATTACAAAAATGTTAAGAGTGAATTTAAAAAATGCATAAAGACAAACGTATCAGTTTCAAGACAAGCCCCTGGAGGGGGTGGCAGGGATGGGTTTGGTGGCGTAGTGTGTCTGTGTGCATTTTGTGTGTGCTCTTGACGTGACTTGCCTGAAGAAAACTGATGCAAAAGTGTTCATGTTTTACTTAGTACAGTTTTCCATGGTAATGGTAGGACTTTTTAAAGCAATATGGAAACTGATAAAGATTTGGGTGTTCAAGCCTGATTTCAAAGCTGAGATCTGGGAAACACACAAAAAAATTTGAAAGTATTAAATGAGAAGAAATAGCTTTTTAGGTCAAATGAGAAATATGGGAACGAAAACCTGTTAAGGATTCCCTCTGTTTGGGGCTCGGAAAAGGGAAAGTAGCAGGATTAGTGGTCTGCTTTTAGAGGAACAGATATAGCACTTATCTTCTGAATGTCACACCATCCAGAAAAGAAATGAATCTTCCCCTTTGAATCCCCCAGTACATTTTTTATTCCCCATTTAAAGGGTCAGACTCTTGTTGCTCTGTTAGCACTGGACTAGCTGTCTTTTGGGGCATGGAAGAGTTTTTCTAGTTCCTCTCATTTTTTTAACGAAGCTCACTAGAGGAAACAGTGTTTCCATGAAGTCAGAGTAAGGAACCATCACCACATTGGGAGAAGTTGTTGCCAGCTAACCCAAGAAAGTTCAAATAAATCTGTAGGCCAGCTAAAGACAAAAAAGCTCAAATATTGTCTTTCTTCTTCCTCAGAAAATACTTTCTCCCACATGCAACCGGGTGAGCCTTATGGTGCGAAGCTAGCTTAAGAGTTGAGTGTATTTATTTTCTCTCTAAAACCAGTAAAGGTATATACAAAAAAGTTCAAATCATTTCAGGGTGAAAGAAATAAGCCTTACCCTTCTCATTCAGCAAGCTGCATGGTGATGGCCTGGTGTTTAACTGTCTATTTTTACTAGGTTACAGGCTGTAAATATTTCAGTGTGCAATGTTCTGAAGGACAGTATGTCTGCAAACTTTTTTTTCCTTTTTATGAATAAGAGCTAATTAGATTTGATTTTAGTCTTTTCTTTTGTGAGATTCAAGTCTGCTGGGTTTGTGCTGTAGCTTCTGGCTACACTGTGATGAAGTGTCACAAAAATACCATAAAGTCCAAAAGTTGCTAATTTAAGCAACTTTGCCATTTCCTGCCCACCTTCCACCACTACCACTCTTTTCATCTCAGTTCAAGAAATCATAGTTAAAAAGGACTGGGATTAGTCATGATTCCATTACATGGATTGATTGAAACCTTGCATAGATTTTCAGGCATAGCATTTGTATAAACTGACCACAGAAGCTGCAATGGTTGTCCATTCTCAATGTAATATGACCCATTCCATTCTATATATTAATAGAGAACAGTTCTTACAGGGCACTGGTGTAAGTCAAAATAATGCAATATATAGTTACAGTTAAGAATTTATTACATGCTGCTTTGCTAGCCCTTGTCAATTTTGATAGAAATACCCAAGATCCATTTGGAAACTAAACACTAACAGGAAAAAACATTCTCACTGTTTCTTTTCGCTGTCCCACCCACCACAGAACTGCTGAGCAGACACTGATGCACCCAGGTTGATGCATCTACACCATCTATCACCTTCAAAAGCTGACACACCAAATCCATTGTCTCTTGCTCTTCCTATGAAAAGAGTAAACTGGACAACAAACTAAGGAACAAAGATGCATTACAGCCCACAGAGCTGGCTGAAAGTGTTTGCAGATTCAAGCTAATGGTACAGAGAAGCAATTCCTACAATTTCATGCTTTCATACAACTCAAGGGAACCCTCAGATGCAAGCTAAGGCAGCTTGGCGACTGTTACAGGCTACAATGTGTACTGTAGACAGGAAAATAGCAAGCTTTATGATTTGGATTAACAGTATAACCTTCTTGAGTTTGTCAGTAATTGTTAGTGTATACAGAATCCATGCCTCAGTTTTAGCAGATCAGCACCAAGTGAATTAATGTTCTAGTCAACACAGCAATCCATACCAACTGGCACACACCAGAGCTCCCTAGAAGCACAGATGTTGACATATTCCTCTCCTAGACAAACACAGAAACCTGTGCTAAATGTCAAATAATTCTAGTGAAGTTATTCACTGAAATAGCACCAGTTATATTCAATTATCTTTAAGGTAATCTGTGCACCTAAGCAAATCAGAAGGCCTTTTGACAATTGCAGATTGATTTCAAGCAGCACAAATATATACATATATATATATTCACTGGCACAAATATACCTGGTTATACCATGTCCTCAGACTTATTTTTTTCCACTTGTTCTGGCAATTACCTATCTAAGATTATTGAGTCAGAAAGGCCTTCTTTGACCTCACCATAGATTTTTGCTAGCATAGCCCAGTTTATTTCCTTTCACGTTTGGAATTGGACACCTGATCCCAGTTCCCGCATCTCATTACTATATACACTGTGATAACACAAAATAAGGTCCTGTTTTACCTGAAAATGCCTACCTTTCGGCTTCACCTCTTCTTTCAAGGATGTGACAAACACTAAATATAAGGCAGACAGTCAGTTCATGTACGCAATGGAAAGTTTATTTGACTACAGTACACTGATTTTCATGAAGCATTGCCAACTTTTACTATGAGAACTTGATTCACTATGTTAAGAATCACCCTGAAATTATACTCAAATTCAATACTTCTAAGAAAGATGGCTGCTACACAAAGGCAAACACTTAATTTGATAGGTGTCTTATTTTCCTTCATACAATCATTCACAGATATTCTGTCAGGTGAGTCATTCTGTGAGGCTACCCTCTGTACGCTTTATCATAGTACCTGGGCGTCTAACAGAATCACATGAATTCTACGTAGAGTTTAAATATAGACTTTATGAAAGCTTGGACACAAGCAAATTTATCATCATTCCCAGCAAAAGTTGTGGTAAAGATGAGAACTAAACTTATTATCCTCAGGGAAAGATTTTCTTACTTGTAATTTATTATTACTACTATACCTCCAGAGGAAATATAACCAGCTACACTTTAAAAACCTCTTTAAAAGTGGGGGCTCATCCAAGATTAATTTAATCTACTGCTATTACTGACATGCATTCAGGTTATAACACAGCTAACCTCCTTACTGATAGACTTCAATTTTCTCTCTCATTCAGATATTTCCTTCCATAACCACAGGCCAAGGCCTGACTCAAAGGGACGGCTACCACCCACTGAATCAGCTCCTGTGGCATCATGCTTTTTTCTTTAAGAATCTCCTCAGCCTAAGGTCTGGACATCTGATGTGATTATAACCCACGGCAAAATACAGGAAAAAAAAAAAGTGCATACACATAATATACACATATATATATACATATATATGAAGCATATGGAAAATCTATCTTTGCCACTTGATACTGAAGGTTAGTACAGCTCTTTTTAGAAAAAATAACATAATTCATAAAACACACATGCTGCTTTCATGCTATTCCTTTACCTTACCTTTAACAGCAAACACCAGGGAAAGCAATTTATGATTACTAAAACACATCTTGTAGCATCTCTTGTAAAAGTTAAATGCCAAATTATATGATGAACAGGAAAAATATAACACTGGTTGGTAGCCCACTGGATATTTTTTTACCCTCTGTAGATTTTCTTTTTTAAAATATTCTCCTCTTCCCAAACCATGAAAACTTTAGCAATGACTATGAAAAAACTTATGTGTAGACGAGAAGATTAGATTTTCTATTTGATTAAAATTTAAGTACATCTGTTAAAACTCATGCGTAATGGAACACCACATGAAGATATCTGCCAATGTCTCCTGTTCCCAAAATAAGAGAATAAAAAGAATCATATGAAGTATCTTGTTTAAATATCTAATAGAACTTTTATTCCAACAATTGGAGGAAACAACTTGTTTTTTAAATTGCTTTCACACTAACAGGGCAAACATGATGTTAGTTGAAGTCGCACTGCACACAGAAATTCAGAATGAAAAATTACAAGAAATATAAAAGCCTTGAAAAGCCAAGTACTCAGTCAGTTCTAATAATCTTTATTTTCTCATAGCAGATGAGAAGCTTTCTGGGGTTACATTGGTATTAGAAGAAATAGGTTTTCTCATAACAAAGCTGCACAATATTGGCTTCATCCCTAAATATTTGTATAGAATTAAATAACATTTTCCCTCATTATTATGCTCCTTCGGAGTCATTCATGATACACATAATAAATCAATAAATCAGTAGGAATGCCTTGCAATGCTAATATGTTTTTAAAAGGAACAAATACATGGATTAAAATTCTAATTATTGGGAAAATAATGAAAGAGTATGATAAAACTAAAGATCATATATTGATAAAGGTGTCCCACTTAGTTACTATATCTACCATTTCCATTCTCAGAGGGGAAATTTACCCATTAGGCATCATTTTTATCTGACAATAGCAACTGCATTATAATCTCAGCTAGTACTTCTAATGGTTTGCACTCTGTTAATATTAAACTTGTTGGACAGATTTGACACAGCCTATTCTAGATATTTTACATATTCAAGAGATACAAAGCAGTGAAAATTGGCTTTCCTTGGCAGAAAAGTGTTCCCCAGCCTCAAAAAATTTCAAGTTTTCTTGTTCAAGCTCTTGTTCAACCTGCTCTTCACTATGCAAATTCTCAAATGCAATAAGATCAACTTCTAAATTTAAGTTTTGTACTGTATTAACTGAAGTTTACAAATATGTCACACATAATGAAGCACCATTATGTCACGTCTCGTACTCATACGCTTATAAAAGGCATGTATGTAGGCATAACATTCTATGAGTGAATCCATATAGTAAAGAAAAAAATTTGCAGATTACCTGACATCAGCAAAATATTCAAGACCAAACCAACACAGCAACAGATAGCTAATATCTACCACATAACGTGTTGCATATATTGAACTGACTGATTCATAAAATGGCACCAGGCATAGAATCATGGAATAGTTAGGGTTGGAAAGAACCTTAAGATCACCTAGTTTCAACCCTCCTGCCATGGGCAGGGATGCCTCACCCTAGACCACGTCGTCCAAGACTCTGTCCAACCTGGCCTGGTACACTGCCATGGATGGAGCATTTACCAGCTCTTTGGGCAACCTGTTCCAGTGCCTCATCACCCTCACAGTAAAGAACTTCTTCCTTATATCTAAACTGAACTTCCCATTTCAGTTTAAACCCATTACTCCTTGTCTTACTGCTACAATCCCTGAGGAAGGGTCCCTCTCCAGCATCCTTATAGGCCCCCTTCAGCTATAAGTATAGACTGGAAGCTGTTTGCATTCCATTTAACCAACAAAGATAAGCATATATTAATCAAACTACATTAGGAGTTCTCATAAAAAGCAAGAAGAATAAAGTTATTAAAAACTCTTTGAAATTACTTATATGTTTAGCAGGTTCATAAGCAGAGGGGAATAACTTTTGTTTTGTGCGTCAAATCACTCAGTACCTCTGATATAAATTTTCCACAAGTTCAGATACTGCCTAAAGAATCCTTTCCTCGGTCCTTTACTAAAGGTATTTAAGAATAAGCCACACAATTTTACAGCTTTATGAACGGACCTGGCTTCTCATAGATAAGTATGGTACTTTTGACAAGGAATTTACTGCCTCATGATCCTAAGTCGCTATGATATGTCCAATGGCACTTCAGTGAGTAGGCCATCTTACACAGAGGAAAAAAAAATGAAGAAAAGGACTGCACCTTGGGAGCAACTTCGATAGCTTGCCAAAAAGGTTCCTTTCACTTCTGATTGTTGCTTAACTTAAACCAGTGATCTTACTGACGCAAGCAAAATGGGGAAAAGTTTGGACTGACTGAAGAAAGATAGTTAAAACAAAACAACAAAAATAAAAGGGAAGGAAAAAAAAAACCCACCAAAAAAGCCATGAAAAACAACAACAAAAAAACCCACAAACCACAAAACAAACCAAACCAAAAATCCATCTCTTTCCTCTCATTCTGGTCCAACTTTTTTAAAACATTTTGTAAAATTGGGATGATAAGAAGGTATCCGAATGAATTTAAGGCTCGGAATACAGCTGGTACGATCCTCTATGAGGGGTATGTTGCATATTGAAGGTATTCTGGTTGTTTGCAGGGCTCAATAAATTCTATTTTTTTTTTCCTGGGAAAGCCAACATTAAATAAGGAGAAATAATTTTCTTGCTTTCATCTAATACTGAGGGATGACCTTATAAGTATTTTCTTAATTCAGTAGTACATTGTATGGAGGTAATACTGCATTTTAACACCTGCATTTCCCTGCCGTTACAATGAGCAGATCAATTGGAAGAGCCAGTGAGAACTTTGGAAGAATTGACTGCTGCATGGCAACATTGATCATATGTTGTGATTTAGCCAAAGGTTAGTTTGACAGAGAAAGTGAAAATCGCAGTGGTTTAGAAACAACTAATATTCCCTATTTTATTGAAACAAACAAACAAAGAACCCTAGAAACAAAGTGCTTACTTCCAAAAAAGCTTTTTTTTTCAACCTTTGTCTTTTATTTGGTAGGAGAAGAAATTACTTCATTTATTAAACTGCAACAAGTATTTTTAAATTTTTTTAAGATAATTATAACAATTTAATGAATCATTCAAGAAATTAAAATGTATTTTAAAATTTCACAACCTAAAACAAAATTTTCACCTCTGGTCCAAAATGATACAGGAAGAATAAATAATACTGTAGTTTTACAAATAATATTCCTAAATACAGATTTTTTTTTCCTCTCAGTTCACTGCCATTTATAAGGCCCCATTTACAGATATCACATTGAAATGCCATGTTTAAATATTTAATTTTAGGTGCTCATTTCCACAGACTTTTAAATAAAACCTTTATTTTAAGTGAAATCTTAATAAAACCTTAACCGCACTAGTTGGCAATGTATTCGCACAGCTTAAATAATGACATAAGGAGAAAGATATTTAGAGGCAGAGATCAAGGAGAGAAAAAAAAAAGCTGTTACAGCTGAAAAATGATGGCAAGAGAATGAGGCATGGAAAGTATATCAGACAAAGCATCAGTATGAAAAAAAATCTGTTAGACTCTGACCAGACAGCAGGAATGAATGAGAAAGAGTAGGTATGAGCTAAATAGAGCTGGTTACAAACTCCCATCCAGACAAAATGGATCAGAGGCATTTTTCATTGGTGTCTTGTTAGTTTTTGTTTTCCCAGTTACTTATACCAGGATATAGGTTTAAACTAAAACAGGGGAAGTTCAGGTTAGATATAAGGAAGAAGATCTTTACTGTAAGGGTAGTGAGGCACTGGAACAGGTTTCCCAAAAAACTGGTAAATGCTCCATCCATGGCAGTGTACCAGGCCAGGCTGGACAGAGTCTTGGACGACATGGTTTAGGGTGAGGCGTCCCTGCCCATGGCAGGAGGGTTGAAACTAGGTGATCTTAAGGTTCTTTCCAACCCTAACTATTCTATGATTCTATGATATTATTAAATGAAAAAACAAATAGGAGAAGATTCTACTTTCAACTTGACCCTGAGAAGAAAACCATGGAAAAGAGTAAAGCAGGCCATTTCTTGTTTCATTTTCTTTTGAAACCACAATGTTTGTCATTAACCAAAAAGCATATGATAACAGATGAAATGTAGTTTTGTAGCTCAAGATTATCTCACCAGTAGGCTTTCTAATCATTCTGCTGCAATGAGGCTTTCAAATTTTCCAGTAAGTAATCCAACAGCATTCATTCCTTTTCCCTTCAGATCCAGTGAGAATGACCTACAGTTCTATTCAGTTTGTGCTTCTCCCCACTTCAATTAGTAAATACTCCAGTTAAGCAATATAGCCTATACAGTTACAATTATTCTCCACAACCAGACCATAGCCACACTAGGGCTTGTTTCTTGGTGGGGGAGGTGGGATAGGTGGGATTTTTTTTGTTTTGGGTTTGGATTTTTTTGCAAAGGGTTTTTTTTAATTTGTTTCTTTCGGTTTGGAGTGTTGTTTTGTTTGGGGGGGGGGGGTGTCCGTTTTGTTGGGGTTTTTTGTGGTTTTTTGTTTGGTTGGGTTTTTGGGAGGGTTTTTTGTTTGGTTGGTTTGGTTTTTTGTGGTTTTTTTTCATTTGGTTGTTCGTTTTGGTTCGTTTGGTTTCTTTTTTTAATAAGATGACAGGCTCCTAAACCTGTTGTCTGTCCGGAGAACTTATACCAGTGATACCCTGGTGCATTAAGCTCTTCTAGCCGGATTATCTCATTTTACCACAACCGTGATGAAAAGAGTCCCTGGCCTTTCCCAATATTGCCCATAGGGGAGAAAAGAAAAAACAGATATATATTGTGAAAAGAATACCCAGCCAGGAATCTTTGGAATTGTTTTGTTAAATTGGTCACTTTCCATGGATAAAAAGTATGCAGACACACATCAGGTGAAAATGGTTTGGTCCCAAAATGAACCCCAAGCTGCACCTTCCCATAGTCATACTCAAACCCAACAATATGCCTGAAGTCCAGCAGCTGTGTCACAAGGTCATCTCTTACTGCTCACAGCAGTGCACAATGCAGCAGCATGTTTTCAACAGTGCAGCTGTGCTCATATTAAAGCTGCCTTGTCTTATACTTTACACAACCTGACTATAACACTACACCTTGATTTCCAAACCAACTCAATTTTTTGTAACAGAAGCTGCATTTCAAGAGGATTTGAATTGTCCTCCATAGATTCCACAGAACTATATTTGAATGTCTGTATCTCACTGTGAGCATTTCACCAGCAGATAACTCCCCAATACCACAGCTACCTCTCAAAGTGCCTTCCATCTCTTTGGAAGACATTACTTGGGCCATACAAGGACTTTTCACTCTTAACATTTGCCTCTTGAGTACCTCCTTCTCTTTGCAAAAGCTTTTATAAAACAAAATTTCCTGAAAATATTTAGGAAGAGTGGTTTTACCTCTCAATTCCTGTCATGAGTTTTTAGGATCTCACTTTCATTTAAGTCAACTCCTACTGTCAGTTAGTAAGTACAATAGGGACAAACTGGGAGGTACATATACATATATACACATATATATGTGTGTATATATATATAAAATAAAATGCCTATGGACTCAGAGGACATAAAATATCCTGGCAAATAAGGCCACACCCTCCCTCCCCTCTCCCCGAGTTCTAAGTCTACCTTGAGAATGATTAAGCCCTGAATGACAGTGAGCAGTGAGAGATTTTTGGCTCTTGAAGTTTGTGGATGGAGTCCTAAGGTAAAGTTAGGACCTAGAGGTTACATGAAGATTTCTTTAGCTCCTTAATATATCCCAAGATATACACAGGTGTTTCTTGCTATGGGGGATAATCAGTCACCTGAGCCAGAAAATTTCACTGTGAGAATCCCAGGTTGCCTGTCCTTTATTTTATTTTTATTTTGTAGAGGAGCCAGTCTAGTTCTGCACAATCCTTGCTTCAGGAAATTATTAATTGTATTGTGCTTGTGTAAAATGAAGAGATCCCCAGCAGGCTGTTTACCAAATGCAGTTATTATTTTTCCATTTATCCCCTTGGTGTTTTTCTAATTTTCTCATATATATTTCAGTCTTCACATTTTAATGATTGTACTGGCTCAGCACACGTGCGCTTTGTGGATAATCACAATATGAACAAGACGTGTTATTTAGTTAGTGCTACCTACTCTCTTCTACTACTTAGCTGGAGAAGTTTTTATTCCTTAAGACTACTGGGCTTTAGGAATAGATGTGTGAAGTAGTTAACTTTTCTTTTTATAACTATATGAATAGAGAAACAAAGATCATTCAACAGCATTTACAAACCCAGCTGCATTCATTGTTCCATTTGTTCAAGAGTTTAAAGGACAATTTCTTTTATATGCCTTTTGATTTAAAGGACAAAATATTTCCTTTTTTGTTTGGTTTGGGTTTGAGATTTTTCATGTTTTGTAGCTGAAGATTTTAATAACTTTCAGTGGGCCACTAACTCTGTCACAGAGCCCCCGACTAAATACATAGGCCGTAAATTTACTGAAACAAAATCTAATATTTGACAACTATGTCTTTCTAGTGAAGCCAGCATGCCCTTCAGGGTGGTCATATATTCCAAAACCCTTCAGCTATTAAAGCTGACCAAATTTTGATGGTGAGCATTCTTTGATCACAAGCTCCCTGTGGTGACATTTCAGAGCATACAGCCCAAGCCTCCTTAGCTTGTTTCTTCAGGAAACAAATGTTATTCATGAGAAATTGGTGAACCTCCCTTTTCCTAATTAGTTCAATCCTTGTCAGTGTTATTTGTTCAACAGTCAATGTAATTCATTTAATAACCTGAAGAAGCAGGTGTTAAAAAAGTAATAAGATCACATTCTAATAGCGTGTTTAAATTTTGTTTCTTATTACAAAACAGGTCTTTTCAAAATAACAGGAATTTGAAATAACACTGATGTTTCCAGAAGATAAAATTATTCTATTTTATAATGGACTCTAACATTGCTATGGTTACAGACTCAATAAGCTTTTTATTTGATTAAATATTCCTTTAGGCAGTACTATTAAAACTTAGAGTTTCTTTTTAATAGCTTTTGTTTGTGGCAACACTTATGCTAGCCCAGCATTACTAAGGTTTGCTATTTGTCCTACAGCTTTTGATCTTACTATCCTGCTTCTCCTTGTTCCAGTGTACCAGAGCACATTTGTCTCTCCATTTAAGTAAATATGCTTGCTGTAGTTGTCATCTTGAAAATGCATTAAAACAATCACTGGGTGGGTGGGGAACCCATTTTATCATTATCTGTAGAACATACATCTTCAATATCTATGAATTAATAAACTGTTTTCCACTGAGAATGCATATACAGGTCTTCATTCTGAACAGCTGGCATACCTTTTCTTTTAAAGGAAAGCAAACGTACTCCCAGCCGTGTGCTATTCGCTTTAGGTCTTTTATTAAGGTAATCATGGTTTCATAGGTTCAGAGCTGGTCTTTGTCAACAGCATCTGTATCTTTTTCTTCTCATACTGCAACAGGAAAAGGACTAAAGTTTTCAAGAAGAATAAAATGAAAAGAAGCTGTTATTACTGAGGCTGAATGATAACGGCAGTGTCACCAACTTACTCTATAAACTCCCTCAGGACTTTTGCAAATGTACACTGCCACTTATTCATAAAATAAATTCTGAAAGAATGCCCAGACCTTACTGGGAGTACCTCTTCATGAACTGGAATGGATGATATTTTAGTAAATTTTAGTTGCTATGGAACATTCTCAAGTCTGGAGGTGGGAATGAGAGTTGCAGAGACGTCACTGATGCTACTGTGCATGTCAGTATGTAAGTCTAGTATACAGCTTACAGTACACAAGAACTCTCCAACTGTATTACAGCCTGCTTTTTTTCCTCACCTATTTCAGGTAAACACCGGTTGTTAGCTAACAAAAAAGACACCCAACACTTGTGTGCCAGATGTGCATTGGTATGCCAGGGCAACCTACCTGCAGAAAGTGCTTCATACCTTTTGTTTTACAGAGCATGGGTGGAAAAAATTACACAACACTTGGTCTGATCTCAGAAATTCGTTAGTGAGAATAAATTTTTTGCACAACATCAACACTTCAGAGTGGACCCTTGAGTCTCCTAACACAGGCATGACTAAAAACTCCACAATGCCTTTAATTTTTTGCCAGAATATTGTGATAGAATGGGAAATTTCTATATCCAAAACACAGCTGGACCCTAAAGGCCTCTAAAACACTACTAGTTTGTAAGATATTTAGGTAATCAATTAGACAATACAGTGTTTTTCTTGAAAGATGTTTGGCTAAGAGGACTCAGATGAGAGTTGTTGCACCTTGCGTGATGAAGGTCATTGACTGTTGTCTGACAAGTCAGCAGTAATTAAACAAAACTGCATTCCAAGACTTAATAAACAAAGCTGCTGTTCTGCTCTGCACAATTCTGTCTGGCACCCACAAGAAAACAGATGAAATTAAGTCTCCATTCATTACAAAAATAGTCTTACAGAAATTCAGAGCTATGAAATGTCTGTTTGTCAATGGTATCGAATGGTTTCTATCTACTGTAACAAATCACTCAACAGTAAAATAAATGGTAGTTGATTGTATGCCAATGGTATAGTTAACAGTGCTCTATTGTATTGAATGCTGCTGGAAATGTAACAGGTCTTGATAGGGGGAAAAATACATGCTATTTTTAAGAGTAAAATATTGATGTAATTGGCTTTCCCACCCATGGTGCTTCACAAGCCTAGACACAAGACTAGTTTTAATAGTTTGTTAGAAAATTAGGGAGATTGGAGAAAAAGAATCCTGTTGACTTCAAGGCATTTTGAAAGTATTTAATTAAAAAGAACAACGATCACAGACCTCCTTAGAATGAATTCTCAAATTTCCTTCTGTCAACCCAACATTTAAAAAAAACCAATCAAGTAACATCCTACAGTGCTACAAGAAAGAATGGAATAGTAATGTCCCTCCTAATGAACACTCTCCAGCAAAAAGGAGTAATCACGGAACTGAAGCTATAATCATTCCTTACTGGCAACAAGTTTTCTTGACTCATTGGCAAGAACAAACAATGGTGGATGGTTTGCATTTACTGTAAATTTACCCTCTGAGGGTAGAATTTCCCCGCTCTGTCTTCTCTGTTTGCTGTTCTGCATTTGGGTCTCATTAGGTCACAAGAATACTTTCTCCTCCTTCACTTTTCTTTCCTTTAATCTTGGTATTCTGACTTTTTGTAAGCAGTCAAGTAATAGTTTTTTGCAAGGTCCCATCTGGCTCAGTCTCAACCAGAAAATAAAAATTGAAACTGCTCTAATTTTTTACATCTACTAAAAGGGTAAGAACACTGGTCTTTCGTTCTCACAGCGGACCAACAAGACAGTTCCAAATTCATGATAAAGACTTTCCTTTGGGGAATCCCACTCACAAGATCCTACATCAAATAAGAAAATCATGGATGTCTTAATTATCATTGCTGGTCTTTGAAGACACATGTATTTCTCTGTCCAGGGGGTACAGGCTGGATGAGTGATACAGTGAGCAGAAATGCATTTCCTGAACATTTAGTATAAAAAGGACAGGAGACTTCATCTTTGAAAAGAACTTATCAGTATTGGTCCCAGTATATCATTAAAACCTCAAGCAGAAGAAAATAGTTTTTCCTAATAGGAAAAATAATAAAAGCAAGCAGAGTCAACAACAATGGAAATTTCACCTATTGAAACAGTCTGAAGAATTGACGGTCAGCTGGTAAGTACAGTCCTTTCACCTGACTCAGCTGAAGAACAGGGGAGCATTTAAATGGTTCCTCTCTTCCCACAGTTTGCATTAATGAGATTTTTAGGACTCAGTTACCTAGGCAATTGTGAGCTAGAAAAGCATATTTAAATGAACCAACAAATAACAAACAAAAACACCCTTGGTTTCCCCTTGTTTTTCCTTTTCAGGCATGAAATAATTAAAACTATTTTCAAAATACTATTTGCGGGGTCAGGGGGAGAGGAGGGAAGAAAGAAAGTCAAATTATTTCAACTAGAATCTGTGCACCATACTTAAGAATATTTCTAGTCACACTCTACTTTCTAATACAAATGTCAGATTTCAAGTAACTGCTCAATGTAGACATATGTGCTTTACTTAGACCAGTAAATGCACTGAAAACACAGAACTGTGCAAAATACGTGGAAATGCACATACACAAATACTCTCTTTTCTCCTTTCTCTTTTCCAGGTCCCTTACAAAAACATAAAACTAGTCAATTTATTACAAGCAATCAGCAACCATCACCTTTGTCTCCTATCCCTGGAAGATTGCTTTATTTCATTAGTTATTATACTAGAAGTGGTTTTAGAAAATCCTAAGACAGGTTTGGCCTAGTACTGTTTAGCTTGGGAGATCTGGCATATCACATGATACAAAAACTGTAGGGAGACCACATTGTTTAGAAATGCATGCAGGTGATGAAATATGCAAAATGAGTGCAAGCTATAGGCCAAACCTAATTAATTGATTTTTTTTTTTTACTGAAGTAAAATTTACAGATTCACACCCTCATTGTAGCATTTTAATCTGTCCAGACAGACCACCTGCATAAAGTTTTGTGGGACTAATCCTGCATTCTTTGTATATATGCCTAGGACAGGTAGCAACCTATAAGAGAATTATTTCTATGAACATTATTTTTAGATTCAGCGTGAGTCATCTAGATGCCAGCAACATAATTAGAAGACTTAAGACAAAAACAACCCACACAGTCTCTGGTTATATTTCAATAGCTTTTTCCCCCCTTCTTAAACAAGTAAGATCTATTCGTAACATGAAAACAGAGCATGCTGAGTAAAACAGGTGCAGTACTTTGCAGATGAGTGTGGATCCTCAAAGCTATGCTTAAGTTTATAAGCTGCAGAATGGAGAATCAATTTTGTTGCATGGGAAATACTTAATTACGGTAACGTTTATGCCAAGAAAATGACGATCTGAAAACTCCGTGAAAAACTGACACTAACGTCCCACTGAGAGGCTTTCTTTTCCTTTCCATAAATAGGCTGCAGAGCTTAGCTATTTATTGCCTGTGATACTATGAAAGGAGGAGAAAAGTGAAGGTTTGTGAGGATATGTTCTAGTTTGTATTCACTGGGAAAGCGGAAAATGTACATACAACACTTAAACTGCCCAAAATCAGAAAGAAATGCCTGGAGCATTTGCCAAGCGCACAGATATCTATCAATCAGCTGCAGGAATGATGAAAAGAAGGTGAAAAGATGAGGCACACAGTAAGAAAAGTATTCTAGGATATCTTATAAACCACCTTATCAAAAGTAAAGATCTTTGATACTCTCATGGAAAGGCATGTTTCTCTGAGGTGATAGCACGCATGACAAGCTGTAACAGAAGTCTGATGCAAATATATTTTTAAAACTCAGTCTGCTTCCCTGACGGCCCAAATTCCCTTTACACAGTGTGACTGTGGAAGCGTGTGTTGATATTACAGAGAAGCAACTTCTCTGCTGAAACCTAGCTAAGAAAATGAAGTCTTACTCTTATCCTTTCTCCATAAAGGAGGAATGCCTTTGGGAAGCCTGAAGCCAGCAAGCCCACACAGGTGGCACTACAAGGATGCCAAAAGACTAAGTTAAATTACTATAGTTTCTGTGACAGTCTCTGGCTCTGAAAACATTGCTATGTACAGGTATTGAATGGAGATGAAGATGGATATTAAAGTGGATAGGATGAAGAAATAATCCAAGTAATTCCCAAAGTCAGATGGGGATAGGAAAGGAAATTAAGAGGGAAACCATAGTGTGGAACCACATCGTACCTGGAGAAAGTACTAAAAGCAACAGTAAATAATAGGAGGATTTTCCTGTGCTTTCAAGGAACTTGGAGAGTGCAAGGGGGGGGGGGGGGGGGGGGGAAAAAAAGGGGGGGGGTTTGGAAACGAAAAAAAAAATTAAAAAAAAAAAATT